>JADLZL010006450.1:0-50411 GCA_015844335.1 Chrysopogon serrulatus
CTCAAATGTGTGAGTTGGGTTGAGCTTTTAAAACTATCTTGTTTCCGCTATTTGGATTTAAAGAACTTCGGTTTGTAATAACTTTATTTCCGCACTCGATGTTGTTGAAAGTATTTGCGTAATTGTTGTAACATGCGAATGGTGACGCTAAACCGATACGATCTTGGTTGATGATGTTTGGTTTGAAATCCTTCGAGATTTCCGGACTCCGGGTTTATAACGGCTTAAGTGCGATAATTGCTTGCTTAGCGAGTGATTTTTCACTTATGCTTTTATAAATTGGTCGGTTACATTACGGATGATGCCGAGAAGCTGCATCGCTAGGGGCGGAGCCGCATCAGCCTCAGCCAGGGGAGCACTGGAGCAATCGGGAGAGCGCGGGCGCGAAGCTGCGAGCACCGAGCACGGCGAAGACGGACACGGCCACGACTAGTACCGGTCGTATGGAGCGCCTTGCGCCACGGTCACGGTCACGGGCGCGGCACGGCCGCGGCTAGCACTGGGCGCAAAGAAGAAGAAAAGACGGCCAAACCGACCATAGCCGGCGGCACGGAACCAAACAAGAGGGAAGCTGCATCAGTCATGTCATCTTCGTCCTCGCCGGGAAGTCCATAGTCCCGAAGCTTATCGTCCAAGCTTGGCAAGTAAGAGTAACCATCCTCACCATCATGGTTGTCCATGTCCACCGCCCCGGCTCTGCTTCTTCACTTCTCGGCGCCGTTCCTCAACGGCTCCGGCGGCACCAGCTACACGCCGGCGACCTGCGAACAAGAGAGGGGTTAGGGTTGGGGACGGACCGAACAGTGTAGAGACTACGGAGACGGAGAAGAAGAAGAGCAAGGAGATTTAGGGTTACTTGCCTGCACAGAGACGGAGCCCGGCGCCGGAGAACTGAAGAAGACGAGCGACGGAGACGGGGAAGATGACGGCGATGGAGACGGAGACGGAGTAGATCGAGAAAAAGAGCGATAGAGATGAGCGACGGAGACGGAGATGGAGAAGATCCGGTGAGGTATCTTCAAGATCCGGCGGTGCAGACCTCGCCGGAGTGCAGGATTCAGCGGCATGCGGCGGCGAGGGAAGGGGATTAGGGTTTGGGGACGGGGTAGGGAGCGACGCGGGTACAAGAACCAGCGAGGTATCTTCAAGATCCGTGGAGGAGACCTCGCCGGGAGTGCGGGGATTCGGTGGCGGGGGGAAGCGGCGAGAGGGGGATTAGGTTCTGGGGGTCGGGGGGGGAGCCGTGGAAGCGGCTGCGGCTGCGAGGTGGGAGGAAGGGATTAGGGTTTGGGGAAGCGGGTTGGGCTGTGGTCGCTATATAGCCCCCATTGCCAACGGGTCGCGCCGTGCCTCCTGTTATTTAACGGGGCCGGGCCGGGCCGCCCAGCGTGCCGAGGCAAAGGCCCAAGCACGGTCCGCTACGTGCCTCGGGTCGGCATGGGCACGTTTGCCTTCGGGCCGTGCCGTGCTCGGGCCGGGCCTCATCACCGTGCTTCGGGCCGTGCCTAAGGCCCGCAGGCTGCATGCTCAGGATTACTCCTCCCCAATTCCCTCTCCTAATGTGGCTGCTTTGTATGACGTGGATCTTTTCTCGCCCACTGAAAAATACTTATCACTCGCAATAGTAAAAGCTAGTTACTAGCTGTAAGATAAGTTCTTCAATAGTCCTACCTTTTAACACATAGCTTATGACATGCATAGTCCCACATGACACTCTCACATAATTGTAAAAAGTGTGAGCTAATTTTTTTTAGTTTTTTTTCTCGAATACGCAAAAGGTTTGTGTATCATTAATATTAATAAGGATAGAGTTTTGTACAGAATGCATCCAAGGAGGAGGTTAACCATTTTAAGACAAGCGCGGCCTCCCTAGTGCCTGACCTTTGGTGACTAATTTTTTTCTCTGTTATATTAAAACAGGCGTAATAGCCAAATTGGCCCTTGAACTTTCATCAAAAGATCAAATTGGCCCCTCAACTATCAAAAGGGCCAATTTGGCCCCTAAACTTTCAATTTCGGTTCAATCTCATCCTCCACCCGATACCGTCAGCTCACTCCGTTAGCACAGTAACTTTTGACTTTTTCCATAGTACTGATATTTATTTATTTCATAACTAATTATTGGTGCATGCTAAATTCATGAAATTTTTTGTGTAGCCTCTTCATGATGTAATCTACCTAGGAAAAATATGAAACCTAGAAAATGATAGTTTTTGTATGTTTTAAAATTACCTTTTTTTAATTAATAAATGCAACTTCTATGATTTTTACAGGTCAAAATAAATATCCAAAAATTATAAAAATTGATTTGTAGCTGCTTTATAATGATATCAACCTGTATAAAAGGGGATTAGGACTTAAAACTCAAAACTTAAAACTTAAAACTCCCTTTTTTAATTAATTTAGAGTTTTTGCGTTTTAAGTTTTATTAATTATTTAGTTAAGAAAAGGGGATTAGGATCAAACTTAAAACTCAAAACTTAAAACTCTCCTTTTTAATTAATTTTGAGTTTTGAGTTTTAAGTTTTATCCTAATCCCCTTCTATATAGGTTGATATCATTATAAAGCAGCTACAAATCAATTTTGATAATTTTTGGATATTTATTTTGACCTGCAAAAATCATAGAAGTTACATTTATTAATTAAATAAGGTAATTTTAAAACATACAAAAACTATTTATTTTCTAGGTTTCATATTTTTTCTAGGTAGAGTACATCATGAAGAGGCTACACAAAAATTTTCATGAATTTAGCATGCAATAATAATTAGTTATGAAATAAACAAATATCGGTACTATAGAAAAATGTCAAAACTTACTGTGCTAACGGAGTGAGCTGACGGCGTCGGGCGGATGATGAGATTGAACCGAAATTGAAAGTTCAGGGGCCAAATTGGCCCTTTTGATAGTTGAGAGGCCAATTTGATGTTTAGGGGCCAATTTGGCTATTACGCCTAACTAGCTCAAAAATGGATCGATGGATCTACCCTGCTCTGAGCCTTTTCGAAAAGTACATGCCCACGTGACATCGTAGGTAGTGTGACCTTTATTAATCCTAAACTTTACTCCAACCAAAGATAAGCAGTAATATAGAATTCCCGCCAAGACAAGACCCAACATCGCCGGCGACTGCTCTGGTCCGCTGGCAGTGGCGGCCGCTCGGATGCCGAGCTGAGCTGACTACCCGCGGCGAGAGGAGAGGACACTAGGTGAGGGTGCGGAGGGCGGAGGACTCGGACGGATGGGGCCGGCGGCGCGGGGAGCGGCGGCGGACGCTGCTGGTGGTGAACCTGGCGTCCATCATGGAGAGCGCCGACGAGGCGCTGCTGCCGGCGGTGTACCGGGAGGTGGGCAACGCGCTGCACGCCACGCCCACGGAGCTCGGCGCCCTCACGCTGTACCGATCCATCGTGCAGGCCGCCTGCTACCCGCTGGCCGCCTACGCGGCGGCGCGCTACAACCGCGCCCACGTCGTCGCTGTCGGGGCCTTCCTCTGGGCCGCCGCCACGTTTTCCGTCGGCATATCAGACACCTTCCTACAGGTGATCAGCTGGTTTCCGCTGCTGCTTTACTAACGCTGTTTGATTTGTTCCTTGCCGCTTGTTGCTTCCATGCTGTTTCTTTGCAATTTGCTCTGTAGTCTAGTAGATCTTCTCTTGTACACTGGTACAGATGCGCAGTGGATCAGGAGAGTGATTCTTGTCGGAGCAGTGCTCATTGACAACCGACGCTTTCTACGAATCTTCAGGTTGCGATCTCTCGCGGGCTGAACGGGATTGGCCTAGCTCTGGTGGTGCCATCGATCCAGTCACTGGTCGCCGACTCCACCGACGAGGCCACGCGCGGCTCGGCGTTCGGGTGGCTGCAGCTCGCCAGCTGCCTCGGATCCATCTCTGGCGGCTTCGTCGGCCTGCTCCTGGCGCAGACCACGGTCCTCGGCGTCGCCGGCTGGCGTGTCGCGTTCCACCTCGTGGCGGCCATCAGCGTTGCCGTCGGGGCCCTGAACTGGTTCCTCGCCGCGGATCCCCATTTCCACACCAACCAGAGAGGTGACGTTCCGGCGGTCGGCAAACCGCGGCCCGCCACCGCGCGGCAGGTGGTGGCGGAGATGATCGAGGATGCCAAGTTCGTGGTGCGGATCCCGACGTTCCAGATCTTCGTGGCGCAGGGGGTCAGTGGCTCGTTCCCGTGGTCGGCGCTCTCGTTCGCGTCCATGTGGCTGGAGCTCAAATGCTTCAGCCACCGCGACACCGCCGTGCTCATGACCATCTTCTGGGTGGCCAGCTCCCTCGGCGGCCTCCTGGGAGGCAAGATGGGCGACCTCCTCGCCGTGCGGTACCCGGATGCCGGCAGGATCGTCCTCTCCCAGATCAGTCCCTCTCGGCGGTGCCCTTGGCCGCCGTGCTGCTGCTGGGCCTCCCCGACGACCCGTCCAAGGGCGTCTCTTACGGCGCTGTCCTCTTCATCATGGGCGTCTTCATGTCCTGGAACGGACCCGCCACAAACTTGTAAGCCGACCATTCATCGCATCCAAATGTGTTCTTGTAATTATTCTGGAATTAACGGAATGATGTGAAACTTTTTCAACTCGATCTCGCTAAATTAAATCTTGCAGACCTATCATGGCGGAGATCGTCCCAGAGAAATCAAGAACCAGCATATATGCCCTCGACGGGACATTCGAGTCCGTGCTAGCATCCTTCGCGCCTCCGATCGTCGGCATCCTAGCTCAACGCGTGTTCGGCTACAACCCAGACGACAAGGGGAAGAGCGTTCAACGGGATCGGCAGAACGCGGCGTCCCTGGCCAAGGCGCTGTACACGTCCACGGCGATACCATTCATAGTCTGCACCTCCATATACTCGTTCTTGTACTGCAGCTACCCCAGGGACAGGGACCGTGCTCGGATGCAGTCTTTAGTGGAATCGGAATTGCGAGAGATGGAGGAGCAAGGAAGCCGCCTGGAAGATGGCAATGGACGGCGTCGGGGCGATGGTGAAAGAGCTCTGACTGGTGTTACAGTTACCTGTGACAGTAAGGAGCTGCGTGAGGCCGAGATGGATACTGTGAAATTGTTGGCGGACCATGAACCGTGAGATTTTTTCGAACCAGGGGTAAACCCCATTTCCATTAAAGATATAACGGAAATACAGAGCAAAGATGTGTTCAGATAGCCGCAGCCAAAGAAAAAAAGAGCTAGACATCAGGGGAAAGCTAGGCTAATGATGCCAGAAGGGCCCTACCACTTCCTGACACACTTGCAGCTAGATATCAAGAGCGCACATCCAACGTTTCAGCCCCTAGCGAGCAGACTTCGATAGTATTAATCCTAGAACTATTACAGAGTATTAAAAAGTGGACAAGGCCACCGCAGAGTACCCAGCGAGCAGACTTCGATAGTATTAATCCTAGAACTATTACAGAGTATTAAAAAGTGGACAAGGCCAATCGATAGTATTAATCCTAGAACTATTACAGAGTATTAAAAAGTGGACAAGGCCACCGCAGAGTATCAAACAGTAGAGCAAAAGATTCCAAAGTCTTCCATTGAGATTCTGATTCGGCTTTTCTTCAATCTTCTTGGGCATCATCCGCTCGATCTTCAGCTTGCAGGGTGTCTGATTTCCTTTTCTTATTCAGGAGCTGGATATGAACCGTGAGATTTATGGGTACTAATAATAGCGACAAAAACTCGAGAGGAAATTTTGGGCGATTTCGATCAGTAGTAGAGTCATGCAGCGTCCATGTTAGAATTTAGATTTACATCCAGAATTAAGACTTGCTCGACAGTCAGCACAACTAACTGATGAACATTAGTTGCATTTTGTTGGCTGACAACGTCAGCTGGATCTGAATGGAGACACTAGTATAAATATGACTTGACGATATATATTTGATGGAATTAGAACGAATTTGTCATTTTGTAAGTTCTTTTGTAAAGGTAGGAGGTGTTAACCTTACAATAGCTTCAAATTGATCCCTTGGAACAGCAAAAGATATACTACATGAATTCAATCTAACAACAATCCGAATATGCTTAATTTATTATTTAGGGATATCAGTGGCCTTGCCCTCGTTGTTGACTCTAATTATGATTTTACCTCCCTTTTTGCAGCTGTGATTTTGCCCTCTCCTGTTTTAAATTGAACAAGTCATTGATTCCTACTTTGGATGGATGTTAAATTACCTAGATTAATCAAAATTAAAAAAACAAGTTGTGACTTTACGATTGTGTCTTAAAATCAAACGTGGCATTTGTCCCTACTTTAAATGGTTTTTAAGTGTACCTAGATTGATTAAATAAAAGGATAAAAATAACAGAGACACATGCATGGGAAAGGACTAAGGACCCCCTTATCCTCATCCTCTCATTCTCAAATCAACCCCCCCCCCCCATCCCCCCCACACCCACACACACATATGCCCACTCTACTACATCTTCAGATCTCCCCAAGCTCTAGTAGCAATGCAGTGCCTTATGGCATGTGGTCTGAGAGGAGGCGCGAAAGGTGTGAGGAAAGTGCAACACCGACGCATGGGGACATGCGTGGCTCATATATGTGTCATGTTGGTCAAGTAGGGCATGCAACGAAGTTCAACCTCTTTGATTGCTTTGACAATTCCAGCCTCTGTAGCTTTAACCCGGCCCGTCCACGTATGAGGTCTCAATACCCATAGCGGTGGTTGGTACAAATGCAAGCTTGGCTCCTAAGTGTTTTCCACGAGGGCAAAGTGTCTTGGGTGTCAATTGGTGAGGCACAACTACCGTGTGGTGAAGCATGACATAAACATGTGCATGATTCAATCTAGATGTCTAGCCATGACATGGGCGCATAGATAGCAATGCACTATCGTGGACCATGGCTATAAAATCACCAAACTGGTGGCTCGCCCTGGTCTTCCAACCCCACAAGCATAGAAAGCCGCCCATGCACTGCACTAGACTAGGTTAGTCGTGCAATGCCAGCCTTGACTAGTAGCAAAGCACAAGAGGAATAGCGCAAATTACAAATTGGGAAGTCATTGCAATTATCTTATAAATTCATCCTCCACCCATACATTCATAGTTCATACACAAATCGAAATTCAGCACCACCGCCTTCATGCACTGACTGAGGTTGCACTACTTATGCCTCCATGCGCTAGCCAAGGCCGCCTCCATGCACTATCCAGGGGATTGGCCACCGAGGAAGCATGAGGGTAGGAAAAGCCTTGATTGGTGCTAAGAGGATAAGGTGAAGAGAGAGCTAAGAGGAAGGGCGGTGATAGTAGAGGAGAAAGATGAGTTAGGGTTTGGTTTTTACGACTGCAGGTTATATATAGTGTGAGTAAGGGCTATTCAAAAGGCCACCATTTAATCTAGCGAGGGCCCAAGCATGTCATACGCCATGGGGCAGGGCGGACATGAGCATGAGTAGGAGTAGATTATACCATGTCTCCAAACTAGGTAGAACAACTAGAAAAAGGCAAAGCTAACAATTTGATTTAGATGTTAACCGCTACAATCATTATGTCAGAATGCTATCAAATATTTGATATGTTAAAAAAAAATGAGTAACATCATATGGTACATAGAAAAGTATGGGCTAATCGACATGGGCATATGGTTCTTCTTACAACTGAATTAACACCATCAAGTGTCGTAAACGTTCGAAAAAGCATGAGCAAATTCACTCCACTTTAGGGGTATGACCATAAAAGCACCATTGATTATGATGCTTCAAAGCTCAAACATCGTAGAACTATTCTACATTTGGTCCAGGTTTCGGAACTTTGACAATCATTGTTATTAAAAATCCACTCTAAAAAAACATAACGTGCATATTCGTCTTGAGAACACTTTTATGATCTCATATTTAGGTACTATGGTTAAACTCTAATATAAGAAACAATGGTAATGGCTAAAATTAAAACCTGAGTACCAAAAAAAAAAAGGACAATGGCATCAAGTAGTTATGGCACCGTACTTTTTCCTTTGAAAAACGATTGCTGCTACAATCTAAAATAACCGGTTGTGACGATCTCATTCGCAACAAAATGAAAATCTCAACAGTCAACAAGTTGATTGTACGATGCTAAACCATAGCATAAAGTAAAACATGATGGGACAAACATTTTTTTAAGGTTGCACAAACAATTTCTCGTCGTTGAGCAAAATAAAATAAATGCACAGCCAGCAATCCCGCGACATTTTTTTTATTAGTAGCCGCCTAGCCGGCTGCCGGTCCTAATCAGCTATTACTCTTGACACAACACACACCTTTGCACACACACAAAAAAAGACACAACATGCCAAACACGAGACAGCTTGATCACTCCACAGTCCACACCATCCTGCGTCCAACTCCTATGCTCTGTCCGTGTTACTGACAAGTGGGACCCGTGAGAAATCAGTTAACCAACCAATGGGAAGCTCCCCAACGACCTCGCCTAGCTCACTTCGCTTTTGCCTTTTGCCTGCTTGCCCAAGTCAACCTGCCAGCCTACCGGCTCCGTCACTGACATAATGTCCCACATGTTTGATGGCCCACATGTCACTATCCCACACGGCTATACTTCGAACCAAAAGCAAGCGACAAAAATATAAAATTTCTCCCGAGGAGAAGACCCAGATCGCCGGTGGCTAACTGGCTTGCTTGCTGGACCAATGGCGGCCATTCCGAGGTCCGAGCGGGGCGCAAGCCCAAGCCGGAGGTGAGCATCCGGCCTGAAGATCAGGAGAGGGAGAGAGAGAGTGGAGCGATGGGCCCGTCGGCGTGGCGGGAGGGGCGGCGGACGCTGGTGCTGGTGAACCTGGCGTCCATCATGGAGCGCGCCGACGAGGCGCTGCTCCCGGCGGTGTACCGGGAGGTGGGCGCCGCGCTGCACGCCACGCCCACGGGGCTCGGCGCCCTCACGCTGTACCGCTCCATCGTGCAGGCCGCCTGCTACCCGGTGGCGGCCTACGCCGCATCGCGCCACAACCGCGCCCACGTCATCGCGCTCGGGGCCTTCCTCTGGGCCGCCGCCACCTTCCTCGTCGCCGTCTCCGACACCTTCCTCCAGGTCAGCCGCCCGACCGCCATTGGATTGATATGCCTTTCCCTGGTGCTTGTTCATGTTCCATTCGTTAAAAGAATAGTACTACTACATAGCGAGTGCTGTGCTGCTGCGGTTAGATAGATCAGATTGCATCAGGTGGGGGATACTGGGTACTCTGTAATTTTGCAGCAGTAAAGCGCTAAAATTTTGCTTAAGGAGGCAGATATTTCAAGAAATCATGCCGTTCTTATCGGGGCGGGACTGCAGCTTCTGAAAAGTATGCTTGAGGCCGTGAATGTGCCGGCAAAATGACAAACCGCGGTTTGGCGAATCTCTCGTTTTCACACTAGAATTTGTAGTAAAGTAGGTGGAATTTTACACTTGACGCTTGACTAAGCAACAGCCTAGAAGCAATCGCCTGCAATCTCTTAAATTCTTCCACTTGACGTATAATGAGAGGACAACGACGTATTTCTCCTCACAACCGATGGTTACACTAATGAAGTTTCAGAATTTCAGTATCCTTAAGACTAAAATAGATGGCATTCCAGGCATTTCGTAACACACATTCTTTGGGATCATACAAATGTGTACTGATTATAACATTTCTAGGTTGTAACATTTCCATGGTCCTGATTATAATGGTATACTGACACAGCATAATTTTACTCCATGGAGACAGTACATTCTTTCCAAAATCAAGGCGTGACATTTTTTGACCAAACTAAATCCTCGTGTGCTCTCTTTTCTTGAAATAAACCTGCACAATTGGTTACATAAATTTGGAAAATTTTGTTCCAAATGGACTCAATGCAGTTTTGAAATGCTACTGTCAATCCGTTATTTGGCTCGTACTCTCATTCTATGACAGTAATCTTAGCTGCAAACATATGGATACTGCCACAAAGGATTACTCAAACTTTAGTTCTTCTGCTCTTCCAGGTGGCAATTTCAAGAGGCTTGAATGGCATTGGTCTAGCTCTCGTCATACCAGCAGTCCAGTCGCTGGTTGCCGACTCCACTGATGACGACAACCGTGGCACAGCTTTCGGTTGGCTGCAACTGACCAGCAGCATAGGCTCCATATTTGGGGGATTCTTTGCCTTGATGCTGGCTCAGACTACAGTCTTGGGATTGAAGGATGGCGTATTGCCTTCCATCTCGTCGCAATCGTCAGTGTCATTGTAGGCATCCTTGTGTGGTTCTTCGCCGTGGATCCCCATTTCTCCACAAACAGTGCTGCCTCACATGCTGCACCAGTCAGCCAAAAGTCTGCACTTGATGAAGCAAGAGAGCTGATCATTGAGGCCAAGTCCATAATCCAGATCCCAACGTTCCAAGTCTTTGTCGCTCAGGGTGTCAGTGGCTCATTCCCATGGTCAGCACTGTCGTTCTTGTCAATGTGGCTTGAGCTCATCGGGTTCAGCCACGAGGATACCGCCATTTTCACGACGACCTTTTCTGTCGCCACCTCCATTGGTGGCCTTCTTGGTGGGAAGATGGGGGATTTCTTTGCTCAGCGATATCCGAACGCCGGGAGGATCATCCTGTCGCAGATAAGCGCTGGCTCTGCTGTTCCTTTGGCTGCTGTTCTTCTGCTGGGTTTGCCTGATAATCCATCCAGATCCAGTGGTGTAGCCCATGGACTTGTTCTGTTCATCATGGGGCTCATCATCTCTTGGAATGGAGCTGCTACAAACTGGTACGCCACACATTTCACCTTTTCGATTTTATTAAATATTGATTTCAAATCTTTGGTCTGTGTTACTAAAAAATGTCTGAAAAAAAAGCCTCCTAAAATAGTTTTCCGATGTTGAAAATTCTGTTGCGTTTTTTTTTTGGAGCATAACCGGAGCTTTATATTACTTGCTAGAAAAGTTACAGTCATCCTGGGCGATTTCTCGCAAACCCAGTGGTGTTACATGCCACTCATCCACAGGGTTTACACTAGAAACCAATCTAGCACACTCATGAGCTAACTTATTACAAGATCTATCAGTAAAATTCTGTTGCATTGCGCAGCCCGATTTTTGCAGAGATCGTGCCCGAGAAGCAAAGGACAAGCATTTATGCTCTGGACAGGACCTTCGAGTCGATTCTAGCATCGTTTGCGCCTCCTGTCGTTGGTTTGTTATCACAGCACCTCTATGGTTTCAAACCGGACGACAAAGGGAGCAGCCCTGAACAGGACCGCGAGAACGCTGCATCGCTGGCCAAGGCGCTCTACACGGCCATTTGCATACCAATGATCATCTGCAGCTCCATATACACGTTCATGTACCGCACCTACCCTCGAGACAGGAGCGCGCGCGCATGCAGTCCATGATCCAGTCAGAGCTAGATCAGATTGAGCTGGGCGGTGGTTCGAGTTTCGGATGCGGCAACGACAGGTTTGAGCTCTTTGAACCGGTGCACGATGGTGATACACCTGATGAGGTTGATGGCAGTTATGGTGCTGAAGAATCTGTTGAGGCCGATGCTGGCACTGAAAAACTATTAGGAAACCATGAGATGTGACGAGCAGAAGTATCTACCGACCATTCATGTTGAAGAGGATATTCTGCCGATTTAGGAACTTGTAACACGACGATCAATATGATACACTTAAGTGACCATTCTTTGTTCTTCCATATCTTCGTTTTGCTGCTACTGCAACTGTTAGTATAGTATACGACATATCCCGCTGACATCGTGATGTAAATCAGTGTACTTCAATGTTGACAGAAATGAACTTTATTTCTGAGCTATATATATTCATACCAGTGGTACCAAATGCCCATCTAATTTAAACCGCATTTGCTGAAAGTCAAGTTTAAAGTTCAACTCTCTTGCTTCCTATTAAAAACTTCACGCAAACGCCACGTGTTTGGCAAGAGCAAGACTCTGCTGGCTCATGGATTCTCGTCCGGAGCGGCGGGAGCCTATCCAAAGTCCAAACACCAGATCCTTGGAGGTACTAGGCGGCAGTGACGAATCGAGTGATTATTAGTATTTAATTAACCGTACATGTGCTGCAAAGTCTTTACTGCCCTTGCAAGGTTCCTCGGTCTCAATCTGCTCGCCCGTCGCCGTTGACTACAAAGCACGGTGGTGGAAGTGGTGGCCGGCAGCACCGCAGTCCGCAGCAGCACGCAATGGCGGAGCAGCAGCAGGGCTGGAGGCAGCGGCGCTCGCGGAGGACGACGCTGCTTCTGGCGTTCGCGGCGCTGGCCATGGAGCGCGCTGACGCCGCGCTGCTCCCGGCGGTGTACCGGGAGATCGGCACCGCGCTGCAGGCGTCGCCCACGGCGCTCGGCTCCATCGCGCTGTCACGCTCCGTCGTGCAGACCGCCTGCTATCCGCTCGCGGCGTACCTGGCGGCGCGCCACGACCGCCTCACCGTCATCGCGCTCGGCGCCTTCGTCTGGGCGGCGGCCACCTTCCTCATTGGCTTCTCCACCACCTTCCCACAGGTACGCCGTCACCGTGTACGTGGGCCATGGCTGCCGGCTTGCTACCAGCTTCCACATCGCTTCTATCTGGCCTGCAGCAAAGCTGAGATGTCTTGGGAGGAGTGCAGATGGCGGTGACGGCGGCGTTGAACGGCGTCGGGCTGGCGCTGCAGATCCCGGCGATCTTCGCCTTCGTTGCTGATTCCGTCGATGGCGCCAGTAGGGGCATGGCATTCGGGTGGCTCGCGGTGGCTGGCAAGGCCGGCACCGTGGCTGGCACCTCCCTCGGCCTGCTCATGGCGCCGACCTCATTCTTGGGGCTACCGGGCTGGCGGCTCGCCTTCCTCTTGCTTGGCGTCCTGGGGGCCGCGGTCGGCGTGTCCATCCGCGCGTTCGCCGCGGGGACAGCGCAAGAGGCCGCGCGGTGGTGACCCCGGCCACCGTCAAGCCGGTGAGGCAGGAGCTGCTGGAGTTCGCCCGAGAGGCCAAGGCCGTGATGCGGATCCCGTCGTTCCAGGTCATCATCGCGCAGGGCCTGACCGGGTCGTTCCCCTGGTCGGCGCTGCTGTTCACGGCGATGTGGCTGGAGCTCGTCGGGTTCTCCCACGGCGAGACGGCGGCGCTCATGACGCTGTTCAAGGTCGCCACGTCGCTGGGGTCTCTCTTCGGCGGCAAGATGGGGGACGCCCTCGCCCGGCGGTTCAAGAACTCGGGCCGCATCGTCCTCTCGCAGATCAGCTCCGGCTCCGCGATCCCCCTCTCCGGCGTCCTCCTCCTCGCGCTCCCCAACGACCCGTCCTCCACGGTCAAGCACGGCGCCGCGCTGTTCGTCTTGGGGATCATGGCCTCCTGGAACAGCACGGCTACCAACAGCCCGATCCTCGCGGAGATCGTCCCGCCGAGGGCGATGACGACCGTGTTCGCGCTGGACCGGACGTTCGAGGCGGTGCTGGCCTCGTTCGCGCCGCCGGTGGTCGGCCTCCTCGCCGAGCGCCTGTACGGCTACAAGCTAGGCCGCTCCGAAACTGGCACTGGCGGCAGCGTAGGCGAGCGCACGGCCGTCGACGTCGAGATGGAGCGGCACAACGCGACGTCGCTCGCCAGGGCGATATACACCTCCATTGCAGTCCCCATGGCAATGTGCTGCGCCATCTACTCGTTCCTGTACTGCACCTACCCCAGGGACAGGGAGATGGCGCGGGCTGAGGCGGCGCGAGATAGAGGGGATTACGGGGATGAAGGATCTGTATCTGAGGACGAAGGCGATGGCGATGGCGAGAGGAAGCTCCTGCCGCAGTGAGTCCCTGTGGTCACTGGTCAGGGGCGAGTGATGTGGAAGGAGACAGGCGTCGGTTTGGGAAGGAATAGCCGTGGGCCGTCCCGGGAAAAAAAAACGATGGAGCCCAAAGCAACCAACGGTAGACAGTGGACTGCTCAATAAATTTAGGAGGATTAGCTGAAAAAAAAACATCACAGCTGCCTCGTATTTAGCCCTCGCTAATGGTTTGGGTTGAAATGGGTTTTATGGGTTTGGTTCTCATATGGATACACTTCTAATGGATTTGAATGGATTGATTTACTTAATGGATTGGGTTGGGTTGGGTTTAACGAAAACTTGGGTTGGATGGATTGAGATTTTGATTCTTTTTTTTTAAGGTGTGAACGTGAACTTTTATTTTTAGGGTCCGCTTCGATGTGGGGTCCACGTGCAAATCTTGATGTGCTAACCGACACAGATTATCTTCATGACATTTTGAAACATATTTAAAAATTTCAGTCAATTTCAATAAAATTTCAAGGTGTGAACGCGAAGCTTTTTATTTCTAGGGTCCGACTTCGATGTGGGGCCCACATACAAATCTTGATGTGCTAAGCGGCACAGATTATCTTCATGATATTTTAAAACATATTTAAAAATTTCAGCTAATTTCGATAAAATTTTAAGGTGTGAACGCGAGCTTTTATTTCTAGGGTCCCGGCTTCGATGTGGGGTCCACGTGCAAATCTTGATGTGCTAACCGGCACAGATAATCTTCATGATATTTTGAGACGTATTTAAAAATTTCAGTCAATTTCGATAAATTTTCAAAGTGTGAACGCGAGCTTTTTATTTCTAGGGTCCCGGCTTTGATGTGGGGTCCACGTGCAAATCTTGATATGCTAGCCGGGTGCGATTATCTTCATGATATTTTGAGACGTATTTAAAAAATTTCAGTCCATTTCGATAAATTTTTAAGGTGTGAACGTGAGCTTTTAGTTCTAGAGTCCCGGCTTCGATGTAGGATCCATCGGTTTTTTAACAAACCCACGGGTTTAATTAGTTTATGGATTGGAGTGAGTTGGGTTGAAACTATAAGAATTTGGCGTGGTGTGGATTGAAAAAAGGAAGACAATTTTTTTATAGATTGGATTGGATAAGGGGTAGATTCTAGCCCATTAGCGTGGTGACTCGTATTACATGATTATATATGAACATGCGTCATTAATTCATGGTGGGTGCCCATGAACATACATGGTGGGGATAAAGCCGTCTTCATCTCCCAGTTTAAACACAGTTTCATAAGGTTTACTTTAGCCTTTTATGGGTCCCATCGGTGTCGACTAAAGGTTCTCAATGGGAGTACTTATATAGGAGCAGAGTGGATGAGCACGGGATGAAATGAACTAAAGGTTCTCGGTGGGGATTTCATGTTGTTTCCGACATCTTGGAAATGACGCCGATACGTTTCTTGAGGATGAAATGATTCCCTTCTCTCTCCTCCTTGTTTCATGCTAAAACTCTAAATCGGTGATGTGACACCTCATTTAATTTGCATGCAATTCCATTGACCTAATCTCCACCCAATTTTTATACCATCTCAACAATGACGTGTCTAAGTGCGTGTATATATGGGATGCTTGCTTAAACATACTCTCCTAGTCCAATAAAGAATACAACTATGAGTTACAGGCTACTTAAAGTGATTCATGTTTAACAAGTTTCTAGTATTTAACAAGTTTTTAGAGAAATGATTTCATATTTATGACTCCGAATCAACTTATTATCAAAATACTTTTCGTAAATCTAACTCTATTTAAGTATCATAAATATTGATATTGTTTATTTATAATTGATTAAACTTAAAAATACTAAAATATGACATTGTGTTAAAATTGCATTATTTCTTGAACAGAGGGAGTATGTAGGAGTAGTAATGTATGCATCCAATACATGGGGCACTTGCTTAAATTGAGAAGAAATCGCTGAAATGAAAAATAGCAACTCTCATGTGGTGGATGCACACACATAGATATGTGTCGTGAAATACGTTACTACCTCCATCTCTCGAATACTATAACTCTTAGAATCGTGTCGGTCAATTTTTTTAACTTTAACCAACTTTATTAAAAAAAGCATCAATATCTATGACATAATATGAGTATCTTATGAAAATACATTGTATGATAAATCTAATGGTACTAATTTGGTACCATACATCTTAGTATTTTTTTCTAGAAATTTGGTCAAAATTTAAAAAGTTTGACTTAAGACAACTCCAGAAGTTGCAAGATTTAGGAACAGAGGGAGTATTAGTTTCCATAATTGATCCATGGGACTGTGTTCAAAGAAGAATTTTTGTTGGATGCACACGCATCGTGCCCATAATTTTTGTGCTCATGACCATTCGCTATTTCATTTTTCTTAATTGCTTAAAGATGAAAGAATGTGATGCGTTCTCCCAATGGAAGGGGTGTGGTGCAAATTGTCTTAGTTATTATTTGACAACATATTGTCCTAACTTTAGTTGATACACAAAGAATTGCGCATCACACTTTATCCCTCTTATTACCTAAGTAGTTTCCCCAGCTTCCTCGATTTGAACTTTCAACTATATGCAGATTTATTCACCCTTCATATTCCTCAAGGTTTTATACTATTACTATATACTGCAGAAAATAACTGAATGGTTCTGATGCTTCTGAACTAAGAGTTCCCCCAGGTTCCTCGATTTGAACTTTCAACTATATGCAGATTTATTCACCCTTCATATTCCTCAAGGTTTTATACTATTACTATATACTGCAGAAAATAACTGAATGGTTCTGATGCTTCTGAACTAAGAGTTTATGTAAGCACACTCCTAAACAACCCTCTGTAATCGTCCTTCAAGAGGTAACTCACTCGCACTCGCCCATATATCACGTATTTTCTGTACAGATCCGAAAGCACTAATACTTTGACAAAAACGTCAAAAAATTTTGTGAATCACTCCTGCGCCACTTGACACTGTCGCTCTGTTTAACCTGCTGATCCATCAACTCCTTTTCGTCATCATCAGCATCAAAATCTTCCTCGCTGTACTCCATATCGATCACAGTGGCACCGTCCTTCCTTCCTGAATAATAGCCCCTAGCCCATGACATCTTTCCAGTTCAATCTGCTGGAGCTCTGAAGCGATCAGAGTGTCCATCCTTGCCCTCTCCCTGTCACGTGGGTATGTCCGGTACAACAGGGAGTAGATGAAGCAGCAAAGCAGCATAGGGATGGCGATCGACGTGTACAGAGCTTTGGCTAGGGCACGAGCATTTGATTTATCCCCTGCCAACATTGTTATCTGCAGCTCCATAGGAGATGGGATTGTAGCCATAGACATGCTCAGCTAGAAACCCAACAATCGGTGGGGCGAATGAAGCTAAAACTGACTCAAAAGAACGGTCCAATGCATAGATACTTGTTCTTGACCTCTCAGGTACAATCTCAGCAAATATTGGGCTGCACATGAAATAGAAACATTATTGCCAGCACTAAAGAATTTCACAGAGCTACTAATCTTGCATGTCATAAAATATATGTATGCCGAGTAAAAAAGTTCAATAAAGTACTAATGCAGAAATGGACTCCCTGTGCATGCTTTGGTGTTGATAATATTATGTTCAGCAACGAATGAATCAAATAAAAGGTGAAAATGCACTTGCTTGTTAGTTGCAGGACCGTTCCAGGAGATGCTCAGCCCCATAATAAACATGACAAGTCCATGCAAGAAACCAGAAGAGGAGTTATCAGGGAGCCCCAAAAGCAACAGAGCAGCCAACGGAATAGCAGAAGCCGAGCTTATCTGTGACAGGACTATTCGACCAGAATCCGGGAAGCGAACAGCAAAGTGATCCCCCATCTTTCCACCTAATAGCCCTCCAAGTGAGCTTGCCAGTGCAAATGTTGTAATGAGGATTCCAGTTGTGTTATGTGTAAACCCCATCAACTCCAACCACATTGGGGCAAAGGCCAGGGCAGACCATGGAAACGAGCCTGTGACCCCCTGAGCCACAATGATCTGAAATGATGAGATTTTTACAACAGCCTTGGCTTCTCTCAGCAAATCCTTCATCTCAGCCCATGCAGACTTGCGCAACAGCTGCTCGCCACTTTCAACATGGAGGAAATGAGGGTCCACTGCGAATAGGCCAACCAACACACCGACTACAACACTTATAAGAGCAACAATGTGAAATGCAACACGCCAACCGGCAATGCCCATGACTGTGGTTGATGCTAGCATCAGGGAAAACAAACCACCAATAATTGAACCAACGTTGCCTGTGAGTTGAAGCCATCCAAATGCGGCACCTCGAGTATTGTCATCAGAGCAATCTGCTACTAGAGATTGGATTGCTGGGGTGACAAGTGCTAGGCCAATACCATTCAAACCTCTAGCTATCGCTACCTGCTCAAACAAAGGATTACACATGTTCTCATCCGTTACTTGAATACAAAAAAAACTTATTATCATTCTGTTCAGGACTAATAGAAACTTTATTTTAAGATAAATTTCACTGCATACAAATTGATCTGGCAAAATACTAAGAAAACTAAATTCAAGGTTTTCAAACTTCAAAATCAATTTTTATTGTGAAGATTGAAGAATGATCTTTCATGGAGATTCAACCAGATTAGAGTACAACAGGTTGAAAGTCAAAACAATTTCATATCCAGGAGAAAAATGGCAGAGAAATTAAGTTTCCACTTCAAAATTTGGAATGGAAAGAAATAAATAATAAATTCATGGATATCAGATAATTTATGTAGACAATTAAGCCACATTGAATGCATTATTACTTGCAAACTTTTAACTAAATTAAGTAATAATTCAGATTCCTCGGGAAAAACAAATACTAGCAAATACTTCGTGCTAACATTTTCTTCGGTTCCCTTGATCTAAAGTTGGTTTCCTACAGCATCTCAAATTTGACTGCTGATACCAACGAAGGGAGTGCGCAAAGCCGAACAGGAAACTAAAGTGAGCCTTCATCAGCTTTTTTTGCCAGTAAAGCCTCGATGGCGAAAGGACAAAGCACCAACCGAATTATCAGCGGATGAACTACCCAAGTAGGGAACCGAAGCATATACCGCTGAGGATCCGCACCCTAGTTGTACAATCAGATCCAAAGCTGAGCACAATTGAACAGCTGGTGGGCCTACCAAATTCTCGTGGCAAGAGAAAGCACGCCGCCGGACAAAGTAGGGAACGAACCTGGGCGAAGGTGCCGGAGACGGCGACGAGGAAGGTGGCGGCGGCCCAGAGAAGCGCGCCGACGGCGACGACGTGGGCGCGGTTGTAGCGCACGGCGGCGTAGGCGGCGAGCGGGTAGCAGGCGGCCTGCACGGCGGAGCGGTAGAGCGTGAGCGCGCCGAGCGCGACGGGCGTGGCGCCCAGCGCGGCGCCCACCTCCTGGTACACCGCGGGCAGCAGCGCGCGTCGTCGGCGCGCTCCATGATGGCCGCCAGGTTCACCAGCGCCAGCGTCCGCCTCCCCGGCGCCTCCGCCATGGCCGCCTGGCCGACGACGCGGCGGTTGACTGGTCCGCAGACGCGCGAGCCGCCCCCTGCACTGCAGGCTGCGGCTGGGTCCGCTCCAGGGTGGGGAAGCAAGCAAGGGGCGGTGGTGGCGTCCCTTTTTCGCGAGAGCAGCGAGATTTTCGTGGAAATGTTCGTCGATGGAGACGTTGGAAACAGGTTGTGCGATACGGCTACAGCAAAGGGTGACGTCAGCTCGCCGGACCGGACGGCCGGACTTGGGCTGCTTCGCTTCCGCGTGTCCCGGAGCACGAGTGACGTGGCTCGGAAACTCGGAATATTCAGCCCGGAGGAACGTGGCTTTCCCTTTCCGTTTCCCAGTCATCAGACTGTGACGTTGTGGTGTGGGCTTTGACTCTCCAAACCCGTCATGGGCTTTGCCCAACTTTTACGAAGTTTCCGCTGATTATCAAGGCCCATGTGCAAACTAACTTGAAATTTCCAGTTAGACCAGGCCCAGACCTGATGAAGGCTTCCAGTTCCAGGAGAGGAAAACCCTTCGGATAAGGCAAGCAAGACCTGTGTGACCCTGACTCGTCAGGGGACAATCCCCGGGGCCCTTCGTCGTTGGGTGGGCTGGAGGGCCCACAGGACAGAGTAGGTCCCACCGGGGCCCGGTCCGAGGCTTTCAATCTTCCTAGGCCACTGCGGAGGCAGGATAGGACTGTCGGGCGCTTTTGGACCTCGAGAAAGGAGGGGCCCAAGGCTAGGCCGGGCCCAACAAGAATCGTTTTTGGATCGGGGAGATCACGGCTTTTTGCCAGCCACGAAAAAAGCGCACACTGAGCTAGAATATTTGTTATTTGTATCAGTGAAGAGAATAATATGTCTTTTATAAAAAAAAAGAACATAACACTGCATCAAACTTAAAACGAACAATATACGATTTCTCATTTCTGAACAAAGACGAACAAATCTTCTTTGCATCTGAAATAGGATCTGGGATTGCAGATGGGATACCTGATTAGCTGGGGGCAATATTCTACACAGGCAAGAATTTGCTGGATGCGGATCGCTAGAAATACGCACGTTCGAATCGGGGCCATGAACTAAAGGATGGCATAAAAATGAAAATGCTTCCCATCGATCTTTCAGGTGAGATTATTCTTTGTGGACGGAATCGCTTCCATGATATCAAGAAGATGATGATCTATGCAAATCACTACACACCGAAAGCCAAGGGGACATGCATGTATTTTTAGGAGCGTGTGCTCTCCGAATCATGCTTTACGGCCGCCAAAGGTACTCAATTTTGGCGGTCTAGGCACGTGCGGTTGCGTTCTCCAGTGCTAGCTCAAGTGAAGTATCTCAAAGTGGTATTGCGGCAATCACGGCTGCCCCGAGAGCCGAGGCGGCAAAAACAAAGGCAGTAGCTAGCGTTTTCGGCAACATCCACCACGAGGTTGTCCTAAAATATGCAATAGATTCCATTCCGCTGTTTTGCCGTCGTCCAGGGCTTCCAGTTGCTCGATCGTGTCGCCGGCCGGCGGCAGTGCTCGATCGGCGACAGGGAAGATATCGATCTGATGCCCGCCGGCATGCAAGGTTTTTGGGTGATTGCTGGAAAGGTCAATGTGCGCATGGTACGGACCAGGGTCAGTGGGCGGGGCAGCCGGCAGTGCGCCGTGCGCCGGCCAACCTGCTCCGGTCCCTCCCCGGCCGGCCCCCGGTCTCCGATCGATCCGACCCCAACCGCCTCCTGATAGATAGCAGATAGTAGGAGCTAAGCTTCGATCTGCAGTTCGACTGTTCCCCGGCCTGCGGTGCGGTAGAGTGGAGTCACGCCGTGGTCACGTCCGATCAGGGAACCGCGGCGCGGGGCGCTGCTTTCCGCCGTAATTCTCGCTGCTGCTGTCCGGGGCCAGCCAGTAACCTCGCTCCAGCTAGTCCACATAGCCGGTCGCCACCGCCCACCGGTTTTTATCCCCCCTCGCCGTTGGGGTAGGTTCCGTCATCCATCTATCAGTCTCGCTCGTCATGCTCACACTGCCGTGACGCCATGGGTACGCGCTCTGTCCAGCCCCAGGAGCAGGCAACCCGTGCGTGAGGTCCGGACACCCTAGACCGGACGGACAGGTAGGTAGATGTGGTCGTATGCTCGTACGTATGTCCAGTGCATTTTTCTTCCCTTCGGGCATCCTTTGACAGTTTGACCTCTTGTGGTCGTATGCCTCGTACTTATTTTTCTCCCCAGTTCGCCATTTTAGATTCAAATCTCATGTGTACATTTGATCCTTTTTTAACAAACGCGCACCCGACGGTGCAATTGGTAATGGAACAAAAAAAGAATACAAGATTATATATATGCCCTAGCTAGCTAGGAGCCATAACCAGGATGGAACCAAAAAAAAAAGGAGGAAAGCTTGAATAAAGAACTGGGCACGTACTCCCTCCGTCCCTAAATAATTGTCGAAGTGGGATGCGTGTCACAAGTTTGACTTGATTTGTAGAAAATACATGCAATATTTATATCTCCAAAAAATTTTGTTAAAAAATTAGATTCAAAGATCTTTCCAATGATACTAATTATGATACTAATCGATGATATTTATTATTTATTAAAATTACCGGTATTTCTTTCTCGGGAAGCGAAGCGACAATTTAGGGACGGAGGGAGTACAAATTAGGAGACTACGGGCCGGTCGAACAATCACACATCACCGGTGACAACGTCACCACGTGGAGGCTCACACTGCTGACATAACATATCATGTACTATGTATAATCACATCACGAATGCTAGTAGCTAGTACTCATGTCTTTTGTGAATGTGTGGATCATATTGCTCAGTCGACAGGTCAGAATCCTCTCCGATGGCTAGCTTGGCATTGTGTCTGATGGTAAAGTAGCTAGGAAGATTCAAGTCTCACTAACAAGTTAGGCAACTGATTCATTATGGACTATTTTGTGGGCATTGATCATTTTGGTAACCTATTCCTCACTTGTATTATATGAAAAATAACGCAAATTCAAGTTTTTACTGGTTGCTGCTTATACATGATTGAAAGATAATAATAACCGGGCTTGGTAATACATACAGATCAACAAAGCAATGATACCGGTAACCCTTCTATGCTTACTTTCAACAAGCTATGGATTGGCATATATCTAGCATAAAATGTTTACATTTCCCAGGATGATCTCTATCCCGGCCCCCTCTTCGTTGGCTCAATGCAAAGGGCCTTTCAGAAAGTAGCAAAAGCTGCGTTGCTTTGTTGCCCCTCCTTATGATGTCAGTTCGTGTGTGTGTTTATGCTCTCTTTAGCTCTTTTACTAGACAAAACGTCTTTCAGGATCACATCCACGAACACGAACCCCCTAGCTAACCTCTTTCACTGTCGCGCGCTGGCTTTTTGCCGGGCGAGTGAAAAGGAACGCAGCAGCAGCCTGATGATGGCCGCAATATGGGCTCGTGTGATTGGGCATCATCGGAAGCGCCGGGCAAGTTCAAGTGCTCGCCTGCTGGCCACCGGGCCGGCCGGCCGGCCTCTCTGTGTGCAAACCCAATGGGTCGCGTCGTGTCCGTGTCTCCTGACTACTGCACGTCACGCGTGTCTTTTTTTTCTGGTGCCTCCGATATGCATACTAGGCATATCTGATGTGTACAAGTAGCTACTAGCTCGCGGCTGGTGTGGTGAGTGCCCAGCATCATGGTAATGTTCTTTTTCTTTTTTTAAGAAAAAGAACAATACTTTTTGAAGAAGTATATATGAGGACACCGTGTCACGATGCAATCAAGGCCGGGAATTTACACTCATTGCGGTTATTTTTTTCTTTGGAAGTCACAGATTTGCAGCTTGTACGTACGTTCAAAAGACAAAAAAAAAAAAAAAAGACAAAAGCTTGCACCTCGTCGGTTCATTCGGTTTACAAAAGGCAAAAAAACCTACTAGTTGCTAGCACCTGCGAGTACTACCCCATGTGAAGGTGAAGCGCGCTTTTGGTCAAATCTAGCAAAGTTCTGCTCCACCAATCCGTTCCTGTGAGGCCCGTACCTTTGCTCCCCAACCTCCCGTCAGGACGGCCGCCCCCTGCGTAGGTGTGTCTCTTCTACGACTACTCCCTCCGTCCAAAAAAGAATGATGTTACCAATTCCCGGTAAACGCATCGCCGATAATTTTTATAAATAATAAATATTATTAATTAGTATCATAATTAGTATTATCAAAAAAAAAATCTTTAGATCTAGTTTTTTTAATAAATTTATTTAGAGATATAAATATTATACGTATTTTCTCAGAATCGAAGTCAAATTTGTAACACGAACACCCAAAACGCCATCCGTTTTAGGACGCTGGCCCCCACGCCACGCTCAAGCATGCAGACACGATACGATCGAGATCCAAGATCAAGTTCTTGGCTTTTTCGAGATCAATTTCCTGGTTGCCAATTACTAAAGGCGGACAGACAGACAGCAACACCATGGAATGGATCACTCCGTCTCCATGCGTGCGCACGTCATGCCCAACAAACGACTTCTCAGCACCTAGTACATGTTCTAGCCGGTCGCCGCACACTTGCGGTACGTTCGTGATCGGGCAAGCGGACCTGCTCCGTTTTTCCAAATGTTTTCCCGGTGTCCTCCCTGTTTTTCTCCGCGGTCCACGGAATTTTCAATCGGGCGACGGAAGGGCTCGGTCCGGTCAGCCACGCTAGCGTCGTCCCGTGATAACCTATCGGCTACCGCCGCCGCCCGTCCATCTATCGGAAAATTCAGAAGAATCTCCACGACCCCAACTTGCCCGCCGGCTCCGTTCGGCCGCAGTCGTCGTCCGGCCACCGTACGCTCCTATATTATATCACGGCTTACGCATGCGCGGCGCGCCCCGACTCGTACGTGCATCAGCGTCGACCTGTCGAGGACGACGGGGCGTCCACGTCGACGTCGTTCCCCGCGGCGCCCAGTGCATATAGCCCGGCCGTTTTGTTTACGCGCGTCTGCACGTACCGCGCTCGCGCGCCGCCACGAGCCCACGACACGGGCTTGTTTGCGGTGTGCCCGCGCCGCTCAGCTGAGGCAGCCGCCACCCGTCCGCCTATACCCAACCAAAGTCTACGTGCGCCGTGGCCGAGGGGTGGTTCCTTCTCTCGCTCTGCATTGGGCCGCGTCCGCGCTCTCCGCACACCACCGAGCTCGAGCGTTACGGACAGTTTTAGTTGTCTTGGATAGAGTCGCTGTCAGGTAAATTGACACCTTCCCACTTCCCTCTATCGAGAATTGACGTTTTGGTTCGAGACTTCGACGGAAGAGAGAGAATTGACGGATTGAAACTAGACTCCAAAGATGAAAAAAAAAAGGATGCTTCCATGCTCAGATCAAGTAGCGACATGTTGGCTTGCATTGGGCATCTACCCGTACCCCCAGTTATTCGAACCGGTGGTCCGACCGCTAAAAAACCGAACCAGAGGCTTCACCGGTCTGGTTCACTTAAAAGACCGTCCATGCAATCGAACCGCTAAAAACCAGTTGAACCGGCCAGTTTTCTGTGAAACCGGTTAACCGCCGGTTCTATCTGAACCGCTCCGGTCTGAAAATTACGTCCGGTGGTGCGCGTGCTAGTGAGCTGCTGCCGCCTGTGTGTGTGACTGACGCTGGGCCCAGGCTGTCTCTGGTACTACTGCTGCAGCGCTGCCTGCCGTCCTGAGCGTTTGAGCGTGATGTGCATGCATGCGTACAGTGCTGGCCAGCAGGGTCCATGCTCCACTAGCTTTTGCTTTGGAAGTCTTTTTTTTATTTCAATAATATCCTTTTTTGCTGGATCTCTAAAATACATAAATAATATATTTATTTTCATCATTTTGATGAGCTCTTCACAGTGATAAATTTTATATCAACATTTGAAATTATTTTCCGATAGGGAATATTTGAATTATTATTTTCCTCACGCACCTAGCATTTGAAATTAATTTCCAACAGGGAATATGTACTTCCATCTTTCAATTACTAAATTATATAATATATATCTACACTGGTTTAATGTCGATTATTAATTATATCATATATATGTTATTATATATATATATATATATATATATATATATATATATATATATATATATATATATATACAGGTTCAAAGTATTTGTGGCGGTTCGATGTAACCGGTTCAAAATAATTGAACCGGGCGGTTCAACCGGTTCTAAACAGTTGGACCAATGAACCATTGAACCGACGGCCTCACCGGTTCGATCTCCGGTCCGGTCCTAATAACTTGGCCCGTACCGAGACGGCGAGACTACCACGTACGGGCAAGCCAAACTATCTTATTGTCCGTCTATACGGAACAGATCGTACGTGCAACTAATATGTGCACATACACTTTTAGCGTCTAACGTAGAGTATACGTTAGAGGCCTACGGGGATCTTTTTCACCTAACGAACACAGCTATAGAGTTTGAGTACCCATCACCGTCTATGAAATTTTAACCATCTTTAGGTACTCATGAAAGACTCTGGACCGGATATTTATAACTTCTAGTATTAGTGAAGGACTTAGATGAAACTTATTTCAAGAGTAGTCAGCAGGTGAGATCAAGGGCGTGTTTGGTTTATAGCCAACACCCGCCACGCCGCAGTGTGGCGCAGTGTGGCGCGGCCACAAGTCTGGTGGCGGCCAGATTCGCCACATCTCACCACACAGGCCAAACACTAGAAGACAAGCAACAGTGAGAAAAGGACAGGGAGACAAGACTCTGCCAGCCTAAACTTAGGCGAGAACCAAATGCTAGCCAAAACAGTATGGCAGCCGAAGTTTACGTGTGGCGAAGTGTGGCTGTAATGGGCTGTTTGGTTCACGGCCGTTGTTGGCCACGCCACAGCCATTTCCGCCACAACCGTGGCGAGCAAAAAGCTCGCCTCCACTCGCCCAGATCTGCCACAAACAAGTAACCACTACACGGCGACTCCGTGGAGCAAAACGACGTAACAAAATTTATGGCGGCCACAGCATGGAGCTGAACCAAACAGCGGCACGAGTGGGTGTGGCCGCCACAGTTATGGCGTGGCGTGGTTTGGCTGGCAACCAAACACGCCCTAAACCAAACATTCCCCAAATATCAAGAACCATGATAGATAGATATTCCACTCAGACTAGATGTACAAGGGACAAAATTAATTCATTATTACTGCTACAGCCATATATGAAAGACCACTATTTACCTTAAGTATCTACGTAAACTTGCATGTTACTCTCACTCCATCAGAGTTAGACATAGCATCGGAGGGTGCCCACCTCAATGACCGCTATTCCTCTGACTTCAACTTGAGTGACCACCGAGTCTTTGGCAAAGCTAAAACATCTTAACAATAGTACCATGAGTTTAAGATTACTCAGAGGCAGTGATGGCCCCATAGGGTATGGCAGGTGGGCCATGACACTATGGGACAACACAAGTCTTATATAACACTTCTAATAAATATCAATTTACAAACTGTCGGGGGACCAAAATAGGGGCCCTCGAAACAGTTAGGCCCAACAAACGCAAAACTAGGCTACACGGTAACAAAACACGGCCTACCAAGGCCCAGCACGCTGCTTGCCGTCTCGACCGAGCCCCCTTTGCTTGGGCCCATGGTAGGCGCTAACTTTCCGTCCTGGCCCGAGCCCCCTACGCTGGGGCCTCGACAGGCACTTGACTTCCGTCCCCGCCCGAGCCCCCTACGCTGGGGCCTTTGACGGCACTTGTTTTCCGTCCCCGCCCCCGAGCCCCCTACGCTGGGCCCCGGACGGGCACTTGCCTCGGGCTCCGCCTCCCCCTGAGCCTTTACGCCGAGGCCTTGACGGCGCCGTTTTCCGTCCCGCCCGAGCCCAGGTTGAGGCCTCGGACAAACGCTAACGCCTATTTGCCCAGCCCTCGGCAGAACGCTTTGACGAAGCTTCCGGCTTTCGTCCTGGGCCCGAGCCCCTCGTGTTTAGGACTCGGCCGGACGCACCGCACGCACCTCCCGGCCAAGCTCGGCCACAGACTTGACGTATATCCACCGCCCGCCTTCCCACAGTGCCTATCGATCGACGCCAGCAGGATGGGAGCTGCGTCGCTCACAACTCGACGCCCGCTGTTCAAGATTACGCTACCCCTACGGTGGCGGCCATGCCTGCCACGTAGGGCGTCATGATGACTAACCTCTATGATGTGTCCCATCCCAGAAGTCCCGATACGGCGTGTACACCGCTGGCTGACGACGACGCCAACCCTCAGACGGAGGTCGGGTCTCCGGAGCCCTGGCATTTGTACGCCGGGCTCCTGCAGCCGGGCAAAGCGGAGATGGCTTCCAGAGGGGGGTGTATCTCGGCCGGCCACGCCAGATAACGACAACGACGCCACGACCCTCGAAGCTTTGGACCGGGGATGAGTCAAAAGCTACAGCAGCCACAAAGCGTTAGGACATGTTCACCATGACGTCCTCGCCAACCTCTCGCCGAGACAGACATCCCCTCCGTTCTTTGGGATCGAGGAACCGACTCCACGTAGCGGCGCCCACAATCGGCAAAGACGACGGCGTGCAAGACAAGGCCGCCGCCCACACCGAGGCCCCGGAGCAAGGCAGAGGAGAAGCACCGAGACCTCGGCCGGGGAAGAGGCGGCGCCCACCACCGCTTTCACCTATTCAGACATCAGATCAGAAGCCCGTTCCTCCCCTTGCGGCTATAAAAGGGGAGGACGGGGGTCCTTCCAAGGGCAAGTGAATGAATCTATAGGCAAGTCGGTTGGTCTAGACACAAGTCAATCGGACTACACACGAGTCTAGCAATCTCCTTAGCACACAGGCTCACACACTCATCTTCACGAGACTTAGGACCAGCTCCCTCTCTCCACCTGCTTGTACACCCCTACCTACAAGCACCTTGGTGCAAGATAATACAAGTCTCCCTTGTGTCCATCTCGCACACCATCCGGGGTTGGGAGCACGCACGCAAATTTACTCGTTGGTACTAGGACCGCCAGTTTTAGCACCGGTAGTTGGCGCGCCAGGTAGGGGGAAGTGCGTGTTTCGCCTCCTTTCCCGCCAAAACTTCCGGATGGCCAGCAGACGTGACGACGCTTCGGGGCGACTTCTCAGCCCCAACTCCTCTCCACTCCATCCGCCGGAGCCGGGGACCCCGATCCGGTTCGGTGAGCTTGAGTTCGTGTCGACCGGAGTCCAAGACAACATGGAACTCCTCCCGGCCGGAGTTCGGGGGCCTTCCGACGAGTCCCCCGGCGGACCCAACACCGCCCCCGGCGCGAGGCGCCACGGCCTTCGCTCCCGCCGCGCCGATGGACGCACCCCTAACGCTGGCGGGTGCAAAGTGAAGAACTTGCGGGCGCAAGGGGGCCGGACGACATCCGCCGTGGGGGGGACGCTCAAATGCCGTTACCACGCCGCCCGTTTGGCGGCCCACGGCCGCCGCCACGCATACGCGCTGGTCTCCACCGCCATGGAGCCTGAGGAGCGTCCCCGCGGCCGTGGGCGGCGCTCCACGGAGCACCCCGACGCGGACATCCCGACGATCCATCCGTGCCTACGAGGAGTACTGATCAGGCAGAGGAGCAGCCGATGCTACTCCCGGCACGTGCTACACCCACCCGATCCGGCGCTACCTCGAGGGATACGGAGCAGGGGTTCATCCCGAGCACGCCTTCTTCTTCGGCTTCTACCCCGACTCCGACTCCCCGGGACGACATGTACGACCCGACTCGCGAGTGCTTCCACGTGGAGGTCCGGGACCTCGGCGCCGATGGCAACAGCAGCGACGACGGTGGCCAGGAACGTGACCCTAGGCACACCGCGCAGAGCCCGCCCCGGTGGATGCAACCCCTGGTGGATCCGAGTGCTTCCCGTCCACCGGTGAGAGGAACGACGGACCGCCGGGCCCTCGCCGCTCCCTCCGAGGGGCGGGAGGGATCGGCAGCCACGCCTCGCGAGCCGCGCCGACACACCGTGGAGCAGATTCGCGACCTCAGGGCCAAGCTTCGACCCACGACCGCCTTCTCGCTACGACAAGATGACGCGCCTTCGAGCAAGCAAATCCGCGCAGCGCTCAACCGAGCCCCCGCGGCACCGGCGAAAGCCCGCGCACGCCCACGAAAGGATCGTCCAACGAAGGGGCGAGCGGCCTCCCGCTCTCAGCGCGCGAGCCAGAATGTAGTCGCCCGCCGCGGCAATGCTCCTCCGAGCAATGCCGGGCCCTCCACCGGGAGGGACGCCGCATTCCGCGACGAGACGCTGGCGGACTACATCGAGATCGCCGCGGTCCAGCAGGCCGAGAGCTCAGCCTCGCGCCTTCGTGTTCAGAAGGACGAGGAGCCCGCGGGCGTCCCCCGGGAGGAGCGCGAGGCCTCCGTCCACCAGAATCCCTCGCGAAGACCGGCTCGCGAGCGCATCCGGGACAACCGCGGTAGCCTCAACGACGGCGACGCGCGCAACATCGTGAGGGAGGCAAGAGCGCGGAACGAACGTGACCACCGGCAGGGGCGGCGGGCACAACGGCGATGAAGACCGCGACGACGTGGACCCCTGAGGCCCCGCGCCTTGGCCGGGCAATCCAGCCACGGCCTCCCGGTTCCCATTTCGGTTCCGCTTGACCGCCAACCTCACCAAATACGCGGGAAAACGAACCCGGGGTTTGGCTCAACGACACGCCTGGCCTACCACCGGGGGGGCGGACGACGACCGGCTCATCATCCGCAACCTTCCTCTTCACACTGGGCGACGCCGCTCGGCCCGGGCTAGAGCACCTTCCCGCCCGCACGATCTTTGGATGGGCCGACCTGGTCGGGGTCTTTGTGGGAAATTTCCAGTGGCACGTGTGCGCCTGTGGAACCCCCCTGGGATCTCCGTAGCTGCCGCCAGAAGCCCGACGAGTCACTTCGCGACTTCATCCGCCGCTTCTCCAAGAAGTGCACCGAGCTGCCCAACGTGGCGGGCACCGCCATTATCGCAAGCGTTCCTCGACGGGACAACCTGCAAGGAGCGGGTCCACGAGCTGGGCCGGAAGATGCCTTCCACCGCCAACGAGCCGTTCGAGGTGGCCACGAACTTTCGCCTCCCGGCGAGGGAAGCGTGGGGCCATCTTCGCGGCGCCGGCAACAAGGGGAAGCAGAAGGATGAAGGAGCCGACGCAGCAGCCGACCCGCAGCCGAAGACGAACAAGAGAGGCAAGCGGAGGGGCAAGCAAGGCAAGAAGGAGGAAGACTCCGAGGATGACCTCGTCGCGGCGGGGACCGATCAAAGGCACCCCGAGGCCCCGGGGCCCGGGCGGCGACGACATGCTCAAGAAGCCATGCCCCTTTCACAAGTTCCCCGTCAAGCACACCATGGGGGAGTGTGACCTAGCCTGTCGCTTTTACCAGAAACTCCCCCCACCCGAGGACAAGAGGAAGAAGGAGAGGGAGGACGAAGGAAAGGGGGACGGGTTTCCGGAGGTCCACGATGTTTTCGTGGTCATCGGAGGCCTCCCGGCGAACCTCTCCTCGCGTCAGATCAAGCGCGAGCGCCGAGAGGTGTTCTCGGTACGCCCCGCCACGCCACAGTACCTGCCATGGTCGGCCGACGCCATCACCTATGGCATCGACGACCACCCGCTCTACGTGCCGAACCCCGGGAGATACCCGCTCGTGGTGGACCCCGTTATCGGCAACATCCGGCTCACGAAGATGCTGATGGACGGCGGCAGCGCCCTCAACATCCTCTACTCCGAAACCCTCAGCCTACTGGGGATGGAGCGTCCGCACCTCCGACCTTCCAACTCCCCCTTTCAGGGCATCGTGCCAGGCAAGCGTGCTTGGCCCCTCGGGCAGATCGATCTCCCCGTCGTCTTCGGAACACCGTCGAATTACCGCAAGGAGGTCATCACCTTCGACGTGGTTGACTTCCGGGGAACCTACCACGGCATCCTCGGACGTCCCGCGTACGTGAAGTTCATGGCGGTCCCCAACTACACGTATCTCCTTCTCAAGATGCAACTACACGTATCTCCTTCTCAAGATGCCGGGCCCCAACGGCGTCATCACCGTTGGCTCCTCCTACGAGCACGCGTTCAACTGCGACGTGGAGGCCATCGAGCACGCCGAGGCCATGGCCGTCTCCGAGGCTCTCGACTCTAAGTGCCACGTCGGCACCTTCGTGCCGTCCGACGGAGTGAGGGAGGTCCCGCTCGACCCCTCCACCTCGTCCGGCAAGACGGTGAAAATCTGCGACTCCCTCGACCCCAAATAGGAAGCAGTGCTCGTCGACTTTCTCCGCGCGAACATCGACATTTTCGCGTGGAGTCCCTCGGACATGCCAGGCATTCCGAGAGATGTCGCCGAGCACTCCCTTGATATCCGGGCCGGGTCCAGACCGGTGAAGCAGCGTCTGCGCCGATTCGACGAGGAAAAGCGCAGGGCCATCGGCGAGGAGGTGAACAAGCTTTTGGCGGCCGGGTTCATCAAGGAGGTGTTCCACCCAGAGTGGTTATCTAATCCTGTACTGGTTAGGAAAAAGAGTGAAAAATAGAAGATGTGTGTAGATTATACTAATTTAAATAAAGCATGTCCGAAAGTCTCTTTTCCCCTACCACGTATCGATCAGATAGTCGACTCCACCTCGGGATGTGAGCTTTTATCCTTCCTTGATGCTTACTCCGGCTACCACCAAATAAAGATGGAGTCCGACCAACTCGCGACGTCCTTCATCACCCCCTTCGGTATATGTACTGTTACGTGACGATGCCCTTCGGGCGTGAACGCAGGGCCACGTATCGGTGCATGCATGCTGGGCGTTTTCGGTGACCACATCGGCGAAACCGTAGAGGCCTACGTCGACGACATCGTTGTCAAGACCAAGAAGGCCAATGACCTCATCTCTGACCTTGAGGTCGCTTTTCAGTGTCTCAAGGCCAAGAGCGTCAAGCTCAACCCCGAGAAGTGCGTCTTCGGGGTCCCCCGAGGCATGCTCCTCGGGTTCATCGTCTCCAAACACGGCATCGAGCCCAACCCGAAGAAGGTGACTGCGGTAATGAGCATGGGGCCGATCAAGGACCTGAAGGGCGTGCAGCGAGTCATGGGCTGTTTGGCGTCTCTTAGCCGCTTCATCTCACGGCTCGGCGAGAAGGGCCTCGCCCAGATCATCATCCCCGAGAAAGTCCGAGCGCTTCCGGACCTCCGAGGCCCTGGGGAGGCCCTCGACAAGCTCAAAGCTGCCCTTACCGGCGCCCCAATCCTCGCCCCGCCGGCCGAAGGAGAGCCCCTCCTCACATGCGTTGCCGCAACGACGCAGGTGGTCAGTGCGGCCATCGTCGTTGAGAGGCAGGAGGAGGGCCACACCCTGCTGATCCAGAGGCCAGTCTACTTCATCAGCGAGGTGTTGACCGAGACCAAGATCCGCTACCCGCATATCCAGAAACTGCTCTACGCGGTGGTTCTGACTCGACGCAAGCTCCGGCACTACTTCGACGCCTACCCCGTGACAGTGGTCTCCTCCTTCCCGTTGGGAGAAATCCTCCAGAATCGAGAGGTCTCGGGGCGGGTCGCCAAGTGGTCAGTTGAGCTCATGGGAGAGGCCCTCTCCTACGCGCCAAGAAAGGCCGTCAAGTCTCAGGTCTTAGCTGACTTCCTCGCGGAGTGGACTGACACTCAGCTACCAGCACCCTAGCTTTAGGCGGAATGCTGGACGATGTACTTCGATGGGTCCCTGATGATGAAGACAGGGGCCGGCGCCGGCCTCCTCTTCAACTCCCCCTCGGAGTGCATATGAGGTACGTAATCCGTCTTCACTTCCCAGCGTCGAACAACATGGCAGAGTACGAGGGCCTCCTCAACGGATTGAGGATCGCCGTCGAGCTCGGCGTCAAGCGCCTCGATGTCCGAGGTGACTCACAGCTCGTCATCGACCAAGTCATGAAGTACTCAAGCTGCCACGACCCCAAGATGGACACGTACTGCAAGGCGGTGCGCGCCCTGGAGGACAAGTTTGACGGCCTCGAACTCAACCACGTCGTCCGGAGGCACAACGAAGCTGCCGACGAACTCGCCAAAATCGCCGCAGGAAGAACTCCGGTTCCCCCCGACGTCTTCACCAAGGACCTCGCAGCTCCCTCCGTCGCTCTCGGCGGGCAGGAGGAAGCCTCGGGAAATCACTCCGACCCCCCTCCGGGGACTGGGAAGACGTCCGAGGCCCCCTCTGCGTCCGAGACCCCTTCGGCTTCCAAGACGTCCTCGGCATCGAGTGCCGAGGTCATGGAGATCGACGGAGGGGACCCAGCGGCCGAGCCCAAGCCAGACTGGAGGAAGCCATACCTCGACTGGATCGTCCGAGGCGTTCTCCCCGAGGACTTCAACCAAGCCAGGCGCATCGCGAGAAGAGCGAAGTCCTTCGTCATTATCGAGGACGAGCTCTACAAGCGAAGCCCCTCGGGGGTTCTGCAGCGATGCGTCACGGTCGAGGATGGCCTTGCCCTGGTCCGCAAAATCCACGCCGGGGTGTGTGGCCACCACACCGCTCCCCGCCTCCCTCGTCGGCCGCTTTCCCGGCGAGGGATTCTATCGGGCCGACCGCGGTCGCTAACGCCACCGAGGTAGTGCGCACCTGCGAAGGATGCCCGATTACTACGCTCGTCGAGACGCACCTACCGGCTCGGGCACTCCGGACCACCCCGATCACATGGCCCTTCGCCGTGTGGGGTTTTGAACACAGTAGGACCCCTCAAGAAGGCGCCCGGGGGGCTTTACTCATCGCTTGTCGCCATAGACAAGTTCTCCAAGTGGATCGAGGCGCGCCCCATCACCAACATCCGGTCCGCACAGGCGGTGCTCTTCTTCACCGATATCATCCACCGCTTTGGAGTCCCGAACTCCATCATCACCGACCACGGCACCCAGTTCACGCGGGGGCAAAGTTCCGAGACCTGCGACGAGCACCGGATACGCATCGTCGGTCACCGGTGGCGCACCCCAGACGAACGGTCAAGTGGAGCGGGCCAACGGGATGATATTTCAAGGGCTCAAGCCTCGGATTTTCAACAAGCTCAACAAGTTCGGCAAAAGATGGCTCGACGAGCTCCCCTCGGTCCTCCGGGAGCCTCGGGGCGACGACGAGCCGGGCCACGGGTTTACGCCCTTCTTCCCGGTGTACGGGCGCCGAGGCCATTTTGCCTACCGACTTGGAGTTCGGATCCCCGAGGCTCAAAGCCTACGACGAGGCCCGCAACCAAGTAGCTCGAGAGGACTCATTTGGACATGCTTGAGGAAGCCGGGGGACGCTGCCCTCCTACACTCGGCAAGATACCGGCCGGTCCCTTCGACGCTACCACGACCGACGGGTCCGGACCCGAGACCTCAAGGAAGGCGATTTGGTGCTCCGTCTCCGCCAAGACAACAGAGGACGCCACAAGCTCACGCCGCCTTGGGAGGGACCCTTCATCGTCACCGAAGTCCTCAAGCCGAGCACGTACAAGCTCGCCAATGAGGCCGGTGAAGTCCTCAACAACGCTTGGAACATTCAACAGCTACGTCGCTTCTACCCTTAAGCTTCCAAGTTTTTTACATATAGTTGTACTCCATGTCTCTCAAAGAAGAATGGAAAGCACTACTCATTTTTACAATTTTCGCAAATGAGAAACATGTCCAAGGCCCGGGGCCGAGGATCTCGACTATATTCACATAGACTCAGAGTCTGAGTGAGACTCAGCTTTGACCCATCAAAGCAGAGCCTCCCTCGGGGGCTAGATGGGGGGAACCCCCTCCTGAAAGGCACTCTGCAAGCACACTTCTTTTTTGTTAATCGTTTCTTGAACATTTTCATGCTGAAGATCCCGAACGCTTAGAAAAAGGGTAACTAAGGGAGACGTCTTCGAAACCTAGGGCCAGTTGAGCCACGGGGTCGCTTACGCCCATGCGTTACGGCACTCCTACTCACTGTCATAGGACGAAGAGACTTCATGCTTTGCGGGGAGGGTTGCTCCAAACGTCGTGGCCGGCAAAGCCACGAGGCCGCCCACGCCCCCGCCGCTACGGTGCCTCTGCTTACCACCCTTGACTAAGGAACGGACCTCTAAACTCAATATCCTTGCAAGGGCCCTAATCTAAATACGAGGCGAGATTCAAAGGCACGAAAAATAGGCAAAAACGATTAACAAATCACAAGGCCTCGGCGGACCCACGGTCTTAATCGACCGAGACAAAACAAAAAACTAATTAAGTTCTTTACATGGGCACACTCGGCCCGAATTGCAGAAATTTATTGGGGGCATCCGACCCCCCTCCTTCCCTGGTGTCGGCATCCGTGGCGTCAGTAGCGTCGGCCCCTTCGGCAACATCAGGGAGGATAGCATCTGGAAGTGCCCGACCAGTGAGTCGTGGCTTCTTCGACCTTCTTTGGAGCAGCTTCGGCGAACACCTCTCCCTCGCGACCCTCCTCCGTCCTCGGCCGACGACAAGCCCCTCGGAAATTTTGGGGAGGTCGAGGTCGTAGTGAGAGAGGGTCATCGTCGAGGTGTGCGCGACACGCCGGTCCGGTCGGACTGAAGGGGCGGCGGGACGCGCGCCTCCACTGTCTAGTCAACGCCTCCCGGGCGGCCAGTGGGCTCGCTGCGGCGGGTTCGCGGCGGCCTCGACCACCGTGCAAACGGCTCGGACCTTCTCCTGGAGCCCGAGCTCGAGCTCGCCTGAGGGAGTAGGCGCGCACACGCACCAAAGGGCCGCCCGCTTGCTCCGACGACTTCCTCCTTAGCTCGCATCCGCCCGGGGGTCAATCTCGGCGGGGAAAGTGAGGATATGATTGCCCAAACACAAGACTTACCTTCCGTTTGCACCACCTCCTCCGCTTGATTTGCACATGGAGCTCGTTGACCTCATTCGGCGCTTGACCAAGCTCGGCCCGCACCATGGTGGCGTCATTGATAAAGAGTTTGGTGATCGGTATCCATGTTCACCGGGTTCTCCGTCAAGGTCCCAATGGTGTCGGATGCTGGACAAGCGCCCGTCCTCATCATCTCCTTCTCGGCTCGGAGCTGGTCGAGCTCCGGCGCCCGCTCCTTCGGGGCCTTCGACAAGAGGGTGTTACGCTCCCGAGCCTCGGAGGCCTCAACCTTCGGTCCGAGACAAGGAGGCGGAGGTCGGCGTTCTCCTCGGTCCCGGGCAGCTAACTCGGTCGCCGGCCGGTTTGCCTCCCCCGCTGAAGGTGGAGCGCCTCGTCGAGGCCGGCCCTCGGCCAGAAAGCCGCGATTTCTCGGGACAACTTCGCCGGATCTGTGACGGCCGGAACCGCCGGGTTAGCCGTCTTGGTGCCCGTGTCAAGGTAAGGATTCGATCATGAGTATTTATAATACCTTCAACACGTCGGGGAGGTCCTTGAGAAGATCGGCGAGAGAGCAGACAAGCGAGTCTTGACCCGATCGCATGAACTTGCCGATCTGCTCCCACCGAGTTTGCTCGGGGCGTCGTCCGGCACATAGGCGGCGGTCCTCGGGTCCCGGCGGTCCGACCAGGCGATCCCGGCGGCTCCCTTCGGAGCGCGTCAAAGCGGACCACCTCATTTGGAGGACCCCTCAAAGCGCCCGCGATCGGCGACCCCGCACGATCGCCACCCGAGGAAGCCTTGTCCGCAACGGCCACCTCTTTCCCCCCGGGCGGGCTCTCCCGAGGAGGGGATCTCCACCACCTCTGGCGTCGCGGGCGCGACCCAGGCCAGGCGGGCGCCTGCTCCTTCATGACCATGTCGTGGCGGTCACCGGGCGCCGTCACGACTTCCACGGCGGGCGTTGCTGAGGCCTCCGTACAGGGTGCTGCGTCCCCTCTCCGTCACAGGTGCGGGGTGGCTCCCCTGGACGACGGCGCCTCGACCGCCTCTCCCTCGGTCGCCGAGGCGACACCACCACACAGGCGGAGGCGCTCGCCGTCCCGGCCCTTCGCCTCGGCTGCTTGCGCTGAGCAAGCGGGGCCGGAGCAGGGGCCGTCTTGCGCTTTTGGCTACAGTGGATAGAAGGGCGGGACTTCAGAGGAAGAAATGAAACAAAAACGATGGAAGACTTAGAGAAGGAGAGATACTCACCCGGTGACCCCAGGCTGGAACAATCGGCTCGCCCGAGCCGTGCTCGTCGGGGCTCGGACTTGAGGTGTCCTCGGCCCGCTAGCGACTCTGGGGTCGCGGGCACAGGATGCCGGCCCTCCGGCGTCGCCGCCCCCTCGGGTGAGGCCCGCGCTTCACCCTCGACGGTCCTCCTCGCCACCTCGGGCCGCTCCGGGGCGGGTCCGAGCCACCCGGGGGGTCGGTCGGCGGGGCGACTTCGGGAGGGGCCTCATCCCTCCCGGCGGGGGTCGCGTCTCCGGCCGCCCCGGCCGTGGCCTCGGTGGAATGAAGGGCAGGGGCGGCATCCTTCAGCGGCCATGGCGACCACCCTCCCTCTTCACGGGGGGCGATGTGGCCACAGGCTCAACACGCAGCCTCGGCTCGAAGACGCCGAGGCCGAGGCCTGCGTCTTTGGACTTCTCTCGCTGCCCGCCTCTGCGGCACATCAATAGAACGGGGGGCTGAACCGACAACTCCTTGAGCCTCTCATCCTCCATGAAGCCGAGGAAGTCGTAATCCTCCCCCTCGTCATCCTCATCATCATCATCATCGGCGCCGGTGGTATCGGAGGTTGTCGGCTCTCGGGGAGTCCCTCTTCCTCTGCCGGCGCCGCGAGCTTGTCCAGTCGCGCCGCTCGTTCTGCGCTTGCGGACATTCTGTCCGACTTCTTCTTCTTCTTCTCCCTCTGCTTCTCGCGATGGCCTTGTTCGCCTCTTTCTCCGCGGAGATGGGGGGGACGCCTGACGGCTTCTCGGCCAATCCCCGCAAAGAAAAGAACAAGATGAGGATAAAGGGGAGGAGGCGAACATCAACCCGACCGCGCACAACCGCGAGAAACTTACCACGAGAGATGGCATCGGGTGGGGGGCGCATCGCAACCTTGTAGAGGTTGGAGACGTCTGTCACCGTCGCCGCCTTCTTCGTCCGTCGACAATCTCGTCGTGCTCGAGGTCGATGGACGACATCCTCGCCTCGGCCTGGGGGGCTGCCTTCCCTCATGTCGAACAGGCAGGGCTGCCTCGCCATGAGGGGCAGGACTCGCCGTCTGTGGAAGGCGGCAATAATGACCGACGCGTCCAACCCCTTGTGGGTCAGCGTCCTCAAAGCGCGGAACACCTTCTTCAGCGGGGTGACCCTCTCCGGGATAATCTCCTCCTTCCATCTCACGGGCTCCGCGTCGAACACCCTCCGGTGTAGGCGGGCAGATGACCGAAGTCGTTCGGAGGTAGAACCACTTCGCGCGCCCGGCCCGCGGTTGGAGAGGAGGCGAGCTTCGCCCGGGATGTAAGAATCCCGGTTGCGAGCCCCAAGCTGCGATATACAGCCCCCGGTGCGGACGGACGTCCTTTTCCTCCTCTCGACGCCTTTGAGGTAGAGGCGCCCTTGAAGAAGTGGAGCCGAGAGGTCCCGGTGGGCCTCGACCCCGAGATAGCCCTCGCCGCAGGCGGCGAACACCGCCATGTGCGTGATGGAGTTGGGGTTGAGGTTCTGCAGCTCCAGGCCGTAATACTCGAGGATGGCTTTTGGTATTTTTAACTGCACTCTATTTAAATAAGTTTTAAGTAGGATTATCCGCAAGCGCACAGATATCATACCGGTGTCACATTTTACCCGGAGGTTTTAAATATCGTATCCACAGAGAACGGTTGTGATAATGACAAAGTATATAGACTTAACCCTACAATTAGGCTAGATCATATCAAGAAAAAGAGAAATAGCTAATGTACTCTAGTTCGACTACCAAAGTAAACTTTGTATAATATCGTCTTATCGGGCAAGTGACCCTGAATAGGAGAAGAAACAGAGTAATCTACCTACCGGACACCTATCGGCACATGCGTCCTATCAACGGGAAGTGGACTACAGAGGATTCAACGCAGCTATAAAGTCACCTACGCGAGCTACCACTATCCGGCTAATCAGGGGACATCCACAAGTAAACCTAGCCTAGGCACCACGCCTACACTACGAAATACTACTTCAACCAAGCAATTACCAAGATCAAAGTCCTCAATATGAGATGTGAACTAAAGAACGAATATAAACGATTGCTTACTTGAATCGAGAATAGTAAATACAAAAGTACCTCGGAACGCAGGCTCCGGGCGAGGAAGTGAATCGAAAGAATACTGACCACGAAGAAGCGCCGACATGCCGAGCTCCTCCGGAATCTCTACTCCTCTACTCAATCTCTCTAATCTCTAAACAAGACTAGATCTAGAAGAACTAGTCTCTCCTAATTGCTACATCTAGATGAACTAGCTAGAACTAGATGAACTAGACTAGATCAACTAGAGGGACCCTAACCCTAATCTAATGAAGAATATGAAGCCCCTGGGGTGTAGAATGCCTCTTGGGGAAGCCTTGGGCGTCATTATATAGGCCGAGGTGGAGTAGGGGGCAAGGAACCGCCACGTCGGCCGATCCGTGTCTTCATCTCATGTGCACCGCGTCGGATCAAACCGACCTCAAATCAACGTAGGGATCTTTGCGATTGGACTCCACGCAACCGAGGGAGGAAGACTCGTAAGGCGGCGGTGATCGGTGGAGTTAGGGCGCCGGGCGGCCCGAGGGGTGGGGCCGGCCCCACCTTATCTCCTCCTCTGCGGCCCCCCATTTGCCCGGGTGTCTTCTAGACCCTTCCCGAGTCCTCTAGCGATGTTGCTCCGATGTGGATCAATTTCGTGATAATTATGCATTGAAATCCTTCTTTTATCCTTTTTCGGAAAATCCTCGGAAAATATAGAATATGTAAAACTCGTGGAATTTGTCGGATAAAGCCCTAGACTAGTATGTTTTCATGTTCTCCTTTAGGTTTAAAGTGCTAGTAAAAGTTGATGCTAAGGAGTGTCAACAATACCCCCAAGCTTACCTTTTTGCCGGTCCCTTGGCAAACAATCTAAATCTAGTTCTTAATAAACTTGGATCGGGAATTCTTTGTAATACTTTTATTTCTTTTAAGCTCACTTGCTTTTAAACATAAATTTTCCTTTGGTTTAGACAAAACTACTCTAACTTTCAAACTTACCCATTTTACCTTTAACTATGGAGCTTTACAGCTTGTGCATAAATCTTGAGCAATCGAAAGATAGAACAATCAAGTCAAGCACTATGTCTCAAATTCTTTCTGAGTACCAATATTCCGAGTTTTGTAAATTTTCGCAATAAAACTCAGAGCTTAATTGTATGACACCCTCAAGTCTCTCAATGTATGTGGTATTTATGGTTCTCTCTTGAGGCATTAATGATGTTATGCCTTTCCTACAACTAAGTATTTATAGTGGTGCTCATAGGAGTGGCAATAACAAGGATGAACATACTTGCAATTCATATATTGTAAAGTCAAACAATGGATCCATAGAGAATCAAGGCATTCAATCAAATCAAGATGTGCATGTGTGTGGCGTATGGTGGATAGGTACATATATGGTATTTAGTGGCTAATCCTAATTCTACTTTTGCTCTTTAAAAATAATCTTCTTCCTTATAACTCTTTTCGGGGAAAACATGGGCTATCTTTATTCTCTCTTTTTTTTTTCTTTTTTTTTTTTTTAATTTAGGAGGCGGGCATCTATGTACCCATTGTTTTAATCTTTGGGACACTTGTCCATCTTTTACTCCCCTTTTTTTTTTTTTCACTCTCTCTTTTTTTTTTCAATACTTTTGCATAGCCACATGTATCCTTTGAATATAGATAATTGAAGAGAGAATGATAAGAACTTAGAGCAATTAAACGGGGGTTGTCCTATAGGGTCTATTTTTAGGTGTTTACTCCTAATGTAGGAGAGAAATATTTTTAAAGTGGATCTAGATGGAAGTGGAAATGACTGCGCTTACTTCCTAGAGTAGGAGTAATGCATATGTGGGTGGAGTGCGTAAGTGATCTTGATTTTAAAAGCATGACAGGACTCTCATAAGGTATATTCCAAAGGTTGACTAAACTCAATGTAAAGCAAGCAACATAAATGTGCAAAGGTTTTCCTAATTCTAAATGTATCATATATGGCTTTGGTAGGAATTTAGATTTTGTCATACAAGAGCTCATCATGTAAGATTTTAGGTTTTCAAAATAAATCTCCGTAACTTAGTAATGATAAGAATAAGATAAATAGTAGCTTAGACCTTCATGTATCATTGTCGATCAATTACCTAGACTTTAGCTCAAGCGTGTGCCTCCACAAATTTCAGGTTCAGAGTAAATTCTTAAATCAAAGTAGTCATATCCAAACTCAGGAGAATCCATGGTTAAAAACTAGGCACTTAAAAGAAATTTCAGTAGAGCAACTATTCATCATTTCCACTTTAAAAGATTAGAAAGAGAGAGTTCTTTAAACATACTTTAATTATTAAATCTAACACACACTATAGCTTACTAAAATAAAATTAATAGTAAAGACATACCTTAATCACGATGATAACGGGGTGCGTCTCCCCAAGCTAATCCCTTCGATCGCGTCGAGCCTTCATGTGCTCGAATATTTTTGTGGTTTTCTTAATTAAGGGTGAGCCTTCATGTGCTCACATATTTTTGGCATTTTTAAATTTTTCTATGATACTATTGTGAACCTTCATGTGCTCACATATTTTTGGTATTTTATGACTATATAAAGTAGACTCGATAATCGCCTAGGTATAGTTACCGATAACTAGGGGATGCTCCTCCCCAAGCTAGATGTTTGTAATTCTTGGTGTTAATGATCTTTGAGTGAGGTAACCAGCAGCGATTCGGTAGGTGCCACCGATAGACTCTCTTCTTATCATAATGTTGTTCTGCATAATTATACTCCAACAAGAAAACCAAAACTCGAGGCTCGAATTTAATAATAGGTTAGCGGTCGACCAAATAAGTGATTGATTATTCCTTGAGTTGATTTGAATTGATAGATTCTAGCAGGATTCTTTTTAGGATTTTCTAGATTAATTATGCAAAAATTGAATATATGAGTATGATGATATATAATTATATTTTTATGCCTCCACAGAGAATATTTATTCTTATGGGGCTTAGGCTTTTTATAATGTGAGAAAGTAAATATAGAAGCTAATACTATTTTTTTTAATGCCACCCAATAAATATTCCTCTGAGGGTTACCATAAATTTATTCACTTGGGAATTTTAATATTTTATGATGCAATAAATGAAGCAATAAAGATTTTATTTTATTTTATTTATTTATTTTTCTTTTTAATATTTATGCAGATGAATATATTAAAGTAAAATTATTAATGTAGATAGAAATACTAATTAATTAGATAACTACCATATTACCTTATGGCAAGGGTACGGAATTTTAAGTTTACCGACAAAACTTATTCTTCCACTCTTGTGTATCTCTCCATCTTGAGAGATGGAGGTCATGATGTTGCATACCTTTAGTGATGATGATGTCACTTTTGTTCTTTGATTTGACCAATAGGGTGAAGTAGAGCTTTAGTAGTAGCTGGCAGCATCTTGCTCAGTGTGCATGCTTACAGAACTGTCACTTGTAGAATTAATAAACTTTGCTCGACGTGTTGTCCTGTTTGCAAAACCAAGACAGAGATCAAGGGCATAGGCTCTGCTGGTGGAAAAACACCAACAGAACCAAATTTATCCTTTTATTTATTTTTCTCTATCCTTAGGCATATTGAACAAGATAAAGTTGGTGTTCATAAATTGTTTATTTATGCCATGAGTGGTAAGATCAAAAGATTAAGCATTAAACGTTGCATTTAAGTTCACATGATAGAAAAGAATGGATTGCTTAACCAATGGAAGGATTGTCTATCTCTATATAAATTTTTCACATGAGTATGACTATGGTCTTTCCAAGACTGAATATAATATTTTAACTTGTTTGGTTAAGACTGAGATTAAGAGAACAGTGCCATGAACAATCTTAAAAGACAAACCATGTTGAGTTAGTTAGGTTAATCAATTTAAATTGTAACTCTAACATGTTTGTGTTTTAATTTATGTGTACACCAAGATCAAGAGAAGAGCAGTGACCACTTACCTTAAAATATTACCTTTATTATTAGAGCGTGATAGCATTAAGTGATGAAGAGTAATTGACTGGTGGTGCTTTCCTCCTCTTGCATCTTGAGTTGTTCATAGACATCTTGACTCCTTTGTCGTATTTATTCTTTTGCCATCTTTTGCTTCTTTGATCTTTTAACTTTTTTTTTCACTCCAATTATTATTATGCCTGCAATAGATTAGTGGACAGTACATACCCAAAGGAATATACAGATTTTGAACACAGGTTGCTTGTCCAGTATTTTATTTTGTCTATGCTTAATGAAAAGATAATATTAATATTGTTTAGCATAAATCATATTTTATACAGACATGACTTAAGGCAAAGTAACTTGTAGTAGAAGATAAAGTGAATGAATCATTAATGCTCATAGTTCTTTCATTCATGATGAATGAGCTATGTCTTCTTTTTACAAAGTTATTAAAGTTAAGCATGTACTCTGTCGCATCTCTAATTCGAATTTATCTCATGACTTACCCAAATTGATTTTGAAAATTTCCTGTAGGGGTTAGTCCAACAAAATATCCAATGTCTACTACAGTATCTTATCAGTTCAAAAATCAACCTAGACACCACGTCTAATTTGACTTAGGAAGGCATTCTAACCTAAGCACCACGCTTAATTCAAAAAGCCTTTGAAAGTAAAATCAATACACCTCTTAGTTCAAGAATCAAACTAAACACCTTGTCTAATTATGACTCAAGAAAACAGTTTAAACTAAGCACCATGCCTAATTCAAAAGGTATATGAAATTTCTTCAAACCTTAAACATACTATAGCAACCAAAGGTAACATAAAAGTTTATAGAATGTTATTCAAATAGAGATGAAAGAGTATGATTAATAAATTGAATAAAGGTAGAGACAACCAATATTAGCAATATAGAATTTTCTAAATAAGACCATTCCCCCAAGCTGGAATTTTACAAAGTAAATGTAAGCTTGAGTGGATGTAATTCAAAATTGCATAATGGTTGTTTTGACATACCTGGTGCCGCCATTAGTTATTTTCTTACTTCAAACCTGAAATGGTTAGTGACAAAAATACCCAAAGGAATATTTTGATAATTATAACTCTGCTCAATTCACAAGGGTATAACAAAAGGTGCAAGCTCAATTAAAATTTTTTTTTAAGAGTGGTTATTTTGGGACATAAAGTTGTTCTTAGAAAATCTTCTAATTATTGTACTTCAAGTTGGTGAGGTGGGTTCCTCTAGAACATTAGCCTTTGTGTATCTATATCGAGATCTATAATATTTATGAACATATGCATCTACAACCACCCTCTTAATGATTTTATGAACAGGAAAACTAAGGGGGTTGAAGATCTCGTGTGTGGTAATATTAGAGAGAGACCAAAAGATTTAGGAGATTTCTCATATGAGCATGGATTTAATAAGGTGTTGATGAGATAATTCCCATGCTCATCGATGTAATCTCTCTTTTTAAACTCTAGGGGTGTCTATTCATGGATGTCTATAGGCAACAAGTTTGTCTCTATTATTTTATGCCTATGACATTTATTAGATATTTTATTTTCTAGGGTTTCTCATGAATCGATGTCTCCAAGATTGGTCTCATCTAAAGCTTTCTCTAAACTTGGGTGAGTTCTGTTTATTAATTTAAGTTCACTATTTAAATTTAAACCAAGTTTAGATGCCAAAGCTTCATCTTCTTCCATCCATTCTTTCACAATGGCAGATGTATTTCTAGTATATTCTACATATTCACGCCATTGATGTTACTCTTCTTGGGTATTCCTATAATCTTCATAATTCTTATTTTTAAGATGTCTTAATAGATTTCTAGGTTTATTATGAAGTTTAGTAGAAAGAGCATGAAAGATTCATTGGGGTCAAGGATGTGTTTAGAGATGGGTTTAAAGTTATTTAATGTGGGCATAGAAAGGGAGAAGATAGAATTTATTCCTAAGTGGGTTAGCTCTCCTTCTATGGCATCATTCAACATGCCATCCTTGTATTCTTCCCAATGTCTTTTAGGAAGGAAAGAAAGTAGATAATGCTTTTCCTAAGATGCTTCTCTAAGAAGATTTGATGTGCATTGATTTATGAGCATCTTAGCCAACTGGAAGTCTAAATCATCGAAGTGGAAAGTCAAAGGTTTAGAATTGATAACTAAATCTTGGAAATGGAATGATTGTGTTTTAGCTACCAAGACTTCCGTATCTAGTTCGAGTGATAAGTTATCCCGAATCATATTAATTAGACATGGGCGTAGCTCATAGCCAGGTGTTATGATAGGTTCCATAGATTTTGGTGGCTCAAAGCTTCGCACATGTCATAAAGATAGATAGAAATAAAATTAAAGACATCCATAAGGATGAACACAAAAATAATGAAGAGACTGGGATAAAAACAGGATTAAAGCATCCATAAGGATGAACACAAAAATTATTGAAGAGACTGGGATAAAATAAGAAAAGATAAAAGTATAATACAAGATTAAGCTAAACTAAGTCAAAATCAGCAAACCGTTCCCCGGCAACGGCGCCAAAAATGCTTGTTGGTATTTTTAACTGCACTCTATTTAAATAAGTTTTAAGTAGGATTATCCGCAGTTTACAGATATCATACCGGTGTCACATTTTACCCGGAGGTTTTAAATATCGTATCCACAGAGAACAGTTGTGATAATGATAAAGTATATAGACTTAACCCTACAATTAGGCTAGATCATATCAAGAAAAAGAGAAATAGCTAATGTACTCTAGTTCTGACTACCAAGTAAACTTTGTATAATATCGTCTTATCGGGCAAGTGACCTGAATAGGAGAAGAAACAGAGTAATCTACCTACCGGACACCTATCGGCACATCTGTCCTATCAACGGAAGTGGACTACAGAGGATTCAACGCAGGCTATAAAGTCACCTACGCGAGCTACCACTATCCGGCTAATCAGGGGACATCCACAAGTAAACCTAGCCTAGGCACCACGCCTACACTACGAAATACTACTTCAACCAAGCAATTACCAAGATCAAAGTCCTCAATATGAGATGTGAACTAAAAACGAATATAAACGATTTGCTTACTTGAATCGAGAATAGTAAATACAAAAGTACCTCGTAACGCAGCGAGGAATTTGAATCGAAGAAGAATACACCACGAAGAAGCGCCGACATGCCGAGCTCCTCCGAATCTCTACTCCTCTACTCAATCTCTCTAATCTCTAAACAAGACTAGATCTAGAAGAACTAGTCTCTCCTAATTGCTACATCTAGATGAACTAGCTAGAACTAGATGAACTAGACTAGATCAACTAGAGGGACCCTAACCCTAATCTAATGAAGAATATGAAGCCCCTGGGGTGTAGAATGCCTCTTGGGGAAGCCTTGGGCGTCATTATATAGGCCGAGGTGGAGTAGGGGCAAGGAACCGCCACGTCGGCGATCCGTGTCTTCATCTCATGTGCACCGTCGGATCAAACCGACCTCAAATCAACGTAGGGATCTGCGATTGGACTCACGCAAACCGAGGGAGGAAGACTCGAGAAGGCGGCGGTGATCGGTGGAGTTAGGGCGGCCGGGCGGGGGGGGGGGGGGCCGGCCCCACCTTATCTCCTCTGCGGCCCCCATTTGCCGGGTGTCTTCTAGACCCTTCCCGAGTCCTCTAGCGATGTTGCTCTCGATGTGGATCAATTTCGTGATAATTATGCATTGAAATCCTTCTTTTATCCTTTTTCGGAAAATCCCCGGAAAATATAGAATATGTAAAACTCGTGGAATTTGTCGGATAAAGCCCTAGACTAGTATGTTTTCATGTTCTCCTTTAGGTTTAAAGTGCTAGTAAAAGTTGACGCTAAGGAGTGTCAACAATGGCCCTCAAGAATCGACCCACCGGCATTCCGAACCCGTTCTCATGGAACGCCGTGAAGCTCACGACGTATCCGGTGGCGGGTGCGGGGGCAGTGGTCGGCCGGCGGAACTATCCACTCCGGCGAGGCGTTGTCGGCCGAGGGCGGAGATGCCCCTTCCCCACGAAGCGCCACCGGCTCGGCGGCGTCACGGAACTCGTCTCCCACTCCTCCACGCCGATGATCTCGGGTCTCGACGCCATGGCAACGGCGGGCGGGCGGAGTGCGGTGAGTTCTCTCTCTTCTCGCTCCCTTTTTTTCTCTCGGCGCGGCGCTCGGCGAGATGGCGATGGCGGAGGGAACAAAGGCGGGTGCAAGGGGGCGAGGAAGGCGAGAAGGAAGCCAAACGCCGCCTACGCCCGTACTTATACCCGTAAAACCCCCGTCGGATCATCTACTCGCATTTAATGCGCGATCGCGCCGGGATTCCCTACTCAAGTGCATCGTCGCACGGAGACCAGCGCCAAAGACGTGGGGCGGCCACGGCCCACAGGCCATGGGCGCCACGCACGGGCCTTGGGGTTTTCTCGCATAGGATCTCGACACACGGAACCCGGAGGACTGACGCAGCGCGCTCGGATGGCGGCCGCGAAGACACGCCACCGTCACGTCCCGTGGGACCCACGCACACGCAGCGGTGCGTCGAACCGCCTCGATCGTGGGGGGCCCACCACCTCTTTCAGAACAGTGGGCGGCGGGTGCTCACTGCCCGGGAGAGGACGCCTAAAGACGCGTGCCACGTCCCCACGACGGGATTTCCACGGCGGCGCTTCCTTCTCCCGGAAGGAGCACAGGCGGCGGCCCATTACGGTCCAGAGGTTCGTGGGCTGGCCCACTAAAGGGTTCGACGGCCGCCTTAGGGCAACAGAGTCGGGGATGGCTCGGACGGACTCATACACGTTCAGCCCCACTGCTTGAGGGATCGTCCGGCGTCGCATCCAAGGCCCGAGGGCGATGCGAGTTAGGGGGATCCCGCGGGGAGTGCATCGAGCCCTCGGGACTGGCGGACGGGACCCGGCCTGCCTCGGACATACCTTGCAGGCTCTAATGGGATGCGCCTCAGCCCCGACCAACCCCTAGCGAGCGAGGCACGGGCATTCCACTTGGATTTACCAGTTAACGACTCACGGGATCTAGTTGTGTGCGGCACTGCCGTCGACAAACATGACAAAATCCACCCTCCTCCCTGCGGAAGGGATGCGTAAGGTGTCTTACGAAATTAACGACCAAGTACCGACCGGCCGCCCCACGCCGAACGGGGCTTGGGGGCTACCCCGCATAGTGGCCAAGGCTGGAAACGTCACCTAACTACAGCGCCATGCCTCCGGACGAGCCGACGGGCGGGGGGGGCTCGGCACACGAGCGGAAACACTCTAACCAAAACACGCACAAGCCCTCGGAAAAGCACCCACACTCCTCCAAGGCCTCGGGGGCTACACCACGGGCGGCTCACGCGCGCCCCCCGGAGAATATAACCTCGAGACAAACAAGCACGCTCACCGGACATGTGCAAACCCCAGGGGTAGAGGTGTTTCAAAAGTAGACAGGATTACGCCTCTCACAAACCACAAACACATCTAGAACACGTGCAAGCCCTCGGAGGGTTGTTCACACCCCCTCCGAGGCCTCGGGGGCTACACCCGCCCGGGGTGCTTTTGCACGCACCCGGCGTGAGAAAGCTCGAAACATCTAACGGCATGCCCGACGTAAACTTGGCTAAGAAACCACAACCTCCGAGCGAGTATACTCACTCCTTGAAGGTTCGGGGGCTACTGTCGAGGGACCAAAATAGGGGCCCTCAAGCGAGTTAGGGCCCAACAAACATAAAACTAGGCTACACGGTAACAAAACACGGCCTACCAAGGCCCAAAGCCACGCTGCTTGCCGTCTCGACCGAGCCCCCTTTGCTTGGGCCCACGGTAGGCGCTAACTTTCCGTCCCGTCCAGGAGCCCCCTATCTTGGGGCCTCGGGGGGGCACTTGACTTCCGCCCCGTCCTCGAGCCCCCCTGGGGGGCCTCGGACGGGCACTTGCTTCCGTCCGTCCGAGCCCCCCTACGCTGGGGCCTCGGACGGGCACTTGCCTTCCATCCCGTCCGAGCCCCCTACGCCGAGGCCTCGGACGGGCGCCTGTTTTGTCCCGTCCAGAGCCCTCACCGTTGAGGCCTCGGACAAACGCATGCCTTCTGTCCCGCTGAGCCCCTCTACAGAACGCCTTTTAGACGAGCTTAGGCTTTTCGTCCCGTCCGAGCCCCCATTGCGGGACTCGGCCGACGCATACCCGACCTCCCGGTCAAGCGGCCCACAGACTTGACGTATATCCACCGCCCGCCTCCCCCACGAGCGTTCTGTCGATCGACGCCAAGGGGGGATGGGAGCCGTCCCGTCACAACCTTACGCCCACGTTCATGATTACGCTACCCCTACGGTGACGGCCATGCACGCCCACTTTGTAGGGCGTCATGATGACTAACCTCTATGACAGGTCCCATCCCGAAGTCCCGACATTTGGCGTACACGCGGTGACGCACGACGTCAACCCATGCGGAGGCCGGGTCTCCGGAGCCCTTGGCATTTATGCGCCCGGGTCTCAGAGCCTGGCAGGCGGAGATGGCTTCCAGACGGTGTATCTCTGCGCCGGCCACGCCGTATACGACAACGACGCCACGACCCTCGAAGCTTTGGACCGGGGATGAGTCAAAGCTACAGCAGCCACAGCGCTAGGACATGTTCACCATGACGTCCTCGCCAACCTCTGCCGAGACAGACATCCCCTCCGTTGCCGGGATCGAGGAACCGACTCCACAGAGCGGCGCCCACAATCGGCAGCACGACGGCGTGCAAGACAAGGCCGCCGCCCACACCGAGGCCTCGGAGCAAGGCAGAGGAGAAGCACCGAGACCTCGGCCGGGAAGAGGCGGCGCCCACCACCGTTTCACCTATTCAGACACTGTACTGTAAGCCCGTTCCTCCCCTTGCGGCTATAAAAGGGGAGGACGGGGGTCCTTCCAAGGGCAAGTGAATGAATCTATAGGCAAGTCGGTTGGTCTAGACACAAGTCAATCGGACTACACACGAGTCTAGCAATCTCCCTTAGCACAAGGCTCACACACTCATCTTCACGAGACTTGGGACCGGCTCCCTCTCTCCACTGCTTGTACACCCCTACCTACAAGCACCTTGGTGCAAGATAATACAAGTCTCCC
>JADLZL010006451.1:0-70028 GCA_015844335.1 Chrysopogon serrulatus
AAGATGACTGAAATGATTGGCCGCTTGAAGCTCACATCGAAGAAAGCGACGCTTTTTGGAGGTGGCGGATGATGTCGAAGAAGGACTAGCGACGCCGAATTGTGCGATTATCCAGAAGGTCATATCCCAAGGGATCTTACATATTCAAACAATTATGTCAAGACCGAGGCCTGCGTGGGGAAATCCAAAGGGATTGAGTGCGAGGACAGCTTGGGGATAATCTTTTATTGCGAATTTGGGTCAAAACAGACAAGGATCGTGTCTTAGATGGTTCACCATGGATGGTGGGTAATAGAGCATCCTGGTTCGGGATTTTAATGCTGATTTGAGGCCAACCGATATTAACTTTGATCGCATGTCAATTTGGGTGAGAATTTATAATCTCCCTTTTGGTCCGATGAACAAAACTTGGGGAGAGGATTTAGCTAGGAAGATTGGTTCTTTGGAGAAGGTTGATGTCGATGCTCAAGGCAGAGCTTGGGGACCTTTTTCTTAGAGCAAAGGTGCCGATTGACATAACAAAACCATTACGACGTGGTGTGTCAATTTTTTTTTTCAAAAAAAGAGGCAGTCAAAGGAATGGTATGAAGTGCGATATGAAAAACTACCAAATTATCGCTACTCGTGTGGAATTATTGGACATTCTTCAAGAGAGAGTGCCCTACTCCTGCTGAACGGGATGAAAATGGCTTGTTACCTTATAGTGTGGATCTAAGGGCTCCAGATGAAAAGAAGAAGAAAATGCTTCATGTACCGGGTGGCCAAAGTCCTAGTTCTTCACGGAAGTATAGTAACACAATGAGTTGCCATGAATCAGAGTCTGATGGCCCTGATCATAGACCCTCAAGTAGCCAAGAAAAGGACACTAGCCTCTCAGGGCAGCAATACATGGGCACTAACAATGAGGAAGAGGATCAACAAGCACCTTCAGTTAAAAATCATAACAAAAGTGGTTCTTATAGGACTGTCAGAACAAATCCAAAGAAATCAAAAGTTTCTGGGAAAGTGTCTGCCCAGGACCAGAATATTATTACATCAAACCAAGGCAAGAAAAGAAAACAAGTGAGGAAATCAAGAGAGGCTGGCAATGATTTGGCTATGAAGAACACAGAATCTGCTGATCCCATGGATATGGCTCTAGTTGTGGTTCAGAACACACTAAATACCAATTTACTCCATAATGTAGGCGATTTCAAGTTTGAGGAAGAAGGAAACAAAATGACAAAGAAGCGGAAGAAGGAACAGGACATGGATGTAATTTATCTACGGTGGTCGGGTTCCACGGCGCCATGAATATCTTATGTTGGAACTTCGAGGCTTAGGGATGGACTCGACAGTTCAAGAGCTTCGCGTTTTGGTGAAGCGCTTCCGTCCCGCCCTCCTGTTTTTATCGGAAACTAAAATGAGGGATAATAGAGTAAGGAACTTTGTATGGTCGCTCGGATTTTATGGGTGCTTTGCTGTTAGTAGTGATGGAAATAGTGGAGGTTTGGCTTTGTTTTGGCTGAAGGAATGCTATGTATCACTTGAACATTATACTGCGAATGTTATTGATGTGACAATAAAATCAGGCTCTGAGAAGATATGGAGGGCTACTTTTGTATATGGGGAGCCTAGAACCGGATTACGTTATCAATTTTGGGATCTTCTCCGTTTTATCAGGAAACAATGATCTGGACCATGGCTCTGTGCAGGAGATTTCAATGAAGTGTTGAGCAGAGATGAACACATGAGTAAAGTAGAAAGAGGGGAACACCAGATGATGCTTTTTAGGGAATGTCTTGAAGACTCGTGGAACTTATTGACTTGGGTTTTTCTCGTCCAAAATTTACATGGAACAAATGACAATGTGGAGACAACAATGTTAAGGTGCGTCTTGATAGAGCAACGGCAAATGGACAGCTTTATGGAGCTTTTTAATGATTACCATGTTGAGAACATTATCACTTACTCCTCCGATCATTATCTTTGTCTTGACTTCAATTGGCTATGGAGCTAGATGTAATGAAAGAAAACCTATATCACACAGCTTTAGATATGAGGCGATGTGGGCAAGGGCTCCTGATTATATAGAGGTAGTACAAAAGAGTTGGGTTCAAGGCTTTGAGGGCCCGATAAACATACAGTCAGTTTGGGCAAATCTGAGTAAAATGGCTAGCTCTCTGCAGCAATGGAGTTCTAAAACTTTTGGTTCAGTAAGAAAGGAGATCAAGAAGCTTGAAAAACGATTGGCGACACTTCGATCTTCGGGTACTACATCTGTTTACTCAGAAGAAGAAAGATCCATAGAACGAAAGCTATGTGAGCTATTTGAGTGTGAAGAAATCATGGCACGCCAGCGTTCACGAGTTGATTGGCTCCAAGAAGGTGACCGTAACACTTCCTTTTTCCACGCAAGAGCTTCAGCCAGAAGAAACATCAATAGGATATCTTATTTGGTTAAAAATGATGGCTCAAAATGTGAGGATAAGGAGGAAATTAAAGGTATGTCACGAGATTTCTACAAGAACTTATTTTCTAGTGAGCCTTGCCCCCAAATTGATGCTATTCTGGAGGCCATCCCGTGTAAGATTAACCAGATCACCAATGAGGAATTATGCAAGCCTTACTCAGATGAGGAGATTGGCGAAGCCTTATTCCAAATGGGCCCGACCAAGGCGCCAGGCCCTGATGGTTTCCCAGCGTTGTTTTACCAGCGTCATTGGGATTTTTTTAAGGAAGAAATCTGCTCTGCAGTGAGGAGCTTTTTACAAGGTGATCAAATTCCTGATGGTCTTTGTGATACTACAATTGTTTTAATTCCTAAATGTTCAAATCCTGAAAGTTTGGTTAACTACCGGCCAATCAGCTTATGCAATGTTCTCTATAAAATTGCTTCAAAAGTGTTAGCTAATAGATTAAAAAATATTTTGCCAAATATTATCTCGCATGAACAAAGTGCTTTTGTACCAGGCCGGTTAATAACAGATAATGTTTTAATTGCTTATGAATGTATGCACACCATCAAAAGGCAGAAATCTAAAACTCCATTTTTTGCCCTGAAAATAGATATGATGAAGGCATATGACAGGGTTGAATGGAGATATTTGGAAGGGATTATGAACAAGATGGGATTTTCAACAGCATGGATAAAAGCAATTATGAGGTGTGTAACAAATGTTAGATACGCTGTCCGAGTAAATGGTGAACTTTCAGACACCTTCATTCCCTCGAGGGGCCTAAGGCAAGGTGATCCGATCAGCCCGTATTTATTCCTTCTATGCGCAGAAGGGCTGTCATGCCTTCTAAAGAAAAAAGAAAATGAGAAATCTTTAAAAGGGGTTAAGAATGGAGTTAATGGTCCAGCAATAACGCATCTTCTCTTTGCAGATGACAGCATTTTCTTTACAAGAGGGGATGTCAAGAATCTTCAAACACTAAGTGAAGTCTTACAGGTTTATAGTCAAGGCTCAGGTCAGCGGATCAATACTCAGAAATCCTCAGTCTTCTTTGGTGATCATTGTCCAGAACATGTCAAACACAGAGTGAAGTCATATCTTAATGTGCAGAGTGAAGTCTTGCAACAAAAATATTTGGGAATGCCATCGTGGGTAGGCAGGTCTCCATCAAGTACCTTTAATTTCATATCAGAACGTATGTGGAAAGTTGTAAGAGGTTGGAGTGATCGTCCCCTTTCTCGAGCTGGTAAGGAAATTATGTTGAAATCAGTCATCCAAGCAATACCTATTTACGTTATGAGTTGTTTTCGACTACCAGCTGGAATATGTGATAAGATGCGAACTTTAGTCTCGAATCATTGGTGGGGAATTGAAAATGGGAAGAAGAAAATGCATTGGCGCTCCTGGGAGTGGTTGACTACACCTAAAGCCTTGGGCGGTATGGGCTTCCGGGACATGGAGCTGTTCAATCAAGCAATGTTAGGAAAACAATGCTGGAGAATTCTCACAGTCCCAGATTCTCTTTGTGCAAAGGTACTAAAAGGTCGTTACTTTCCTCATTGTGATTTTTGGTGTGCACCTCAACCAAGAAGTTCATCTTTCACATGGCGAAGTCTCATGCATGGGAAAAAACTTCTAGAGAAAGGTATATTGTGGAGGGTAGGGGATGGAAAAAAGATTCGTCTAACAAAAGATCGATGGATTCAAGATTTTTCTGTATTAAAACCTACTGTCTCTCTTCATGATGAACTAACAGTCAATTTTCTTATAGATGAAGATACAGGAAATTGGAATGAAGATACAATTCGGTCACATTTTAGTGGAGGAGATGCAGAAAAGATCCTACAGGTACCATTGAGTAGCTCTCCTTGTGATGACTTTCCATCTTGGCCACATTCCAAATCAGGGAATTATACAGTTAAATCAGCATACACATTATTAAGAACTGAAAGTTTTCACAGCTATATGAGCACTAATGGAAGAGGAGAATATTCAGATACAAAAGAAACTTCTAAAATATGGAAACGTCTCTGGTCTATTCGAGCGCCACCCAAAATGAAGGTTGTGTTATGGAGGATGGCTCATGATTGTTTGCCAACAGGAAAAAAACTTCGTCATCGAAACATACCTGCGCCTGATGTATGCTATTTTTGTGGCAGGGAAGAAACAGTGGAGCATGCTATTCTAACATGCAAGTATGCATCTGAAGTTTGGCATGAAATCAAAAGGTCTTTTGGTCTCAAATGTAAGATCCAACACCATGTATTAATGAAGCAATGGCTTTTTGATTTTCTAGATGATGCTTCTGATGAAGATGCAACAATTTTTACTATCACAGCTTGGCATGTGTGGGAGGCAAGAAATGCTGTCCGTAATGGTGAAAACACTGTTCATCCTAAGGTAATTGCAGAAAGGGCAAAAGCTTATGTAGAAATGGTATTGCTGTACTTATTTAGACCACCTACATCACACAGGTGTGAATCTGAATATTCCATACCAAAGTGGATTCCACCACCGGAGGGGTGGTTTATGATCAATGTAGATGCAGCAATATTCAAACAACCACCACGAATGGGTGTGGGAATTGTGGTCCGAGATTATAAGGGAGACTTCATAGCTGCATGTTGTCAGTTAATTCACAGATTTGATGATCCTGAGTTAGCGGAGGCAATTGCAGTTAGGAGGGCAGTCTCCTTTACATTAGAGCACAATTTCCAGCAGGCGATCATAGCCTCTGACTGCCAAAATGTTATCAAGAAAATAAATTCCCAAGTGCTTGATAGATCTCATGTTGGTGTTATTATTCAGGATGTCAAAAACTTGGTCAATGGTAACCCTTTTGTATTTTTTAACCATATTAGTAGATGGTGTAATGAGGCAGCTCATCTTATTGCTAAAGAAGCCAATCAGTATGATGGCTTTGTATGGTTTAATGAGCCTCCGGAGTTCATCCGGGCCATTATTTGTAACGAACGGTTGGTTTAATGCAATAGTATAATGCTGCCTTTCTCAAAAAAAAAAAAAAAAAAGAACCAGCCAAAGTTTTATTTTATAGTCAGGTGTCAGAATATTGAATGTGGATGGTGCACGAGCTTATATTGACCTGAATTTGTTGGCGTGGAAGATGTCGCTATCCATGATCGCCCTGCCCTGGCTGCAGCGTGGGCAGGACTGGAGGAGCCGGAAGGGCAGATTTGCTTCATCTTGCTTTGTAGTCTGCAACCATGCTAGTGCCAACAGCAGCTTGGATACAATGAACTTAACTTTCAGTAGGCTAGTAGCTCAGAACCTAACATAAATTTAAATTCACCTTTGCACACATTCAATTAGCATACTGCACTATAACCATGCCGATGAACAAGTACGGACCTTATTAACAAAACAACATTGGTCAGAATGAAAACCAGTTCACTGCATCTACAAAACAAATTTCCAGAAGTTTATACTGCAAACAAAATATTTCAAGAGCTATACATTTTTTTAGTAACTTTCAATATTGCAATTTCCGGCCATCAAGAGTGAACATTTCTCTTACCTTTTTTGCGAGGTAAGGCTGTCAAACTATGTTTTGTTTGCTCTGATAGAAATTTAATAAATCTGACCAACCTAAGTCCACATTTCATTTAAAAGCTGCACACTGCCCATGGTTCTCATTATATTTTTCATCATTAAGAAAAACTATGGCATTGTCCATAAGGCAACCATTTATAATTAAAGTTCAACATAAGCTAATGGGTGCAACACCACCATTGAAGCAATAGAACACAATAAATAAAGCACACGCAATTGTAGTGTATTTCATTCATGAATAATCTTGTACTGTGATGAAACAGAAAGAATAAAGACACACCCCCATGGCATGTGTCCAGCACAAATCAGTATCTGCAGAATGCGACCAGAATACAAGAGCACAGCGTGGACTGGACATAATATCAAGTATCTGTCAAATGCGACCAAAATACAGACCTTAGCTTGTTCTAGTTATTACTGCCCTTCTATTGCTTTGATGTATGGCTTCCATTATGCTGGACTTTCGGTTCTCTCTATTGTTCCAGAGTTCAGATACCACATAGCTGTCGCTAGCATTGTACTCATTGATCTCAAACATTAGTGACCTTGTACACCTCGCTTCGCCAAGTTGTTCCTTTAAGCCCAACAGCTTCTCATCCTTGTCATCAATGATTAGCTGAAATATAACACATCAGGTTCAGGTTAGTGTTGCTAATTTGCCATGCTGGAGTGACTGAGTGATTAGTGCACTTGATTTCTAACCTGTTATAATAAATTAAGCTACAATTGAATCAGATGACAGTAGTAGGACGTTATTGACCTTGCTAAGTGTTGCCAAAAAGTTGAAGGGAGATAGAAGATGTGTATTCATTCCAATGGGCACATATACCTCTGTAGCTGAGTCTTGAAAGGATGCAAGTTAGGGTCCTTATATCTGAAAAAGACAGAAAATTTCTGTGTGCCAGCTTCTTGCCTTTATCGAACCTGTGTTGCATGTCTGCTAGTACCAACAAAAGAATCGACACCATACTTCAAGATTATACTTCAAATTGAAGACTAAATAATGGAGTCGAAAAATGCAAGAACAAATCATAGAAGAAAAAAAATGAACCTCCTGTAACCAAGGTGCGCCTGCTCCTGCAACCAAGAGATCTGGACCAAATCGTTTGGGGGCGCACTGAAGAATCTTGAAATTAGAGAACTTCCTGACTAAACCAGTAAATTAGAGGAAAATTAGTGAGGGGGAGAGAGATGGGTACCTGCACTGAAGAATCGTGGTCCTAGCTGCTCGGCCGCTGCCGCCGAGCATACATCGAAGGCAGGGCGGCGCCGACGCCCTTGGCCGAGCACGCGACCACGGCGGCGCCTCCTGTCCCCGCGGCAGAGGCGGAGGATGTCACGTCCAGGCCCTAGGTGCACCTGCCGCTCGTCCACCAGATCTGCGGCGGGCGGGAGGTAAGGAACAACCAAGCAAGGGCACGGGACAAGGTTCCGGCGGCCGCCGGGGCGCCGGGCGCCCAACCGCAGCGCGACCTAGCTAGGGGCGAGGGCGGGTGCGAGGGGCGGGCGGGGGCTGGAGGCACCGAGGTCGATCGTAAGCGGACGGAGGAGGCGGGGTATGCAGGTTTTCGCGGGTAAAGCCGGCCGTGGTGGCGGGCGGGCGCCGCCGCCGCCGTGGCCGTGGGTGGGCCGCCGGGAGGCGGAGGAGGACGGGCGGAGGCGGAGGCGCGCCAAAGAGATGGAGCGCGATAAGGGCGCCGCGAAGGCGGCCAGGCGGGACGGGCGCTGGCCGCGCCCGTCCGCGGTGAGGGAGCCGATGAGCAGGGAGGGAGGAGCGGCGTAGTACACGCCGCGTTGCCTTTTTTTTCTCGGGTAGGGATCGGGAGGATGCGGCCATGGATTGGGCCACGAATGGGCTGAAACATAGAAAGTGGCAGGACGGTTGGGCCATTTAGAATGGGCCGAACAAAATTAGTGGAGATAGAAAATTTGCTTTTTAAATATTTGATATAGATATAGATATAGATTTAGTAATAAAGAGCTAGAATATTGATGCATACGTATTTGTAAGATTTCAGGTGGAAAGATAGATATCTGTGGTGCCCCGCAAAGTCTTGGGCTGACGGCAGGATACACACATGCCTATTTGGTTGGAGATAAAACCATGTTTGCTTGGGAGACACTTGGTGTTATGTACAGTATTTAGTAATAAGGGAGCATTATCTAGTGCAAACTAACTTTCCGAAAAACCCGTGTAAATCACGATAAAAAAAATCGTCTAAATTCACCAAAAATTCACACATGTAGATGATATGATGATACACAACCTTGCAAAATATCTTGTCGAAACTTCGATTTCATATGTGAGATATAAAAATAACAAATTTCAAGCCAAAAAGCCGTCCGGATGATTTGGTAGAAATTTGTTATTTTTTTATCTCACAAATGAAATCGAAGTTTAGACATGATATTTTGCAAGGTTGTGTATCATCATATCATCTACATGTGTGATTTTTTTGTGAATTAGATGACTTTTTAGCTTAGTTTGCACGGGTTTTCACGGAAAGTTAGTTTTGCCTTTGGATATGTTCCCTAGTAATAAAGAGCTAGAATATTGATGCATCACGTATTTTGTAGGATTTCGGGTGGAGCATGAGTCCAGAATGGAGTGGATTAGCCGATGGATGAAAAATGTGTTTCGAGTCTTCCAGATCCTGTTTAGGTCTTTGTGAATAGGAAACAAAAAGGACTCAGGATGAGGAAGCACAGCGATTAGATTTATTTCTTGTTTTATTTAATTAATTTGGACTAGAAGCGGAGATAAAAAAGATGCAAACGGAGACCATAAAAAAAAAATAGAGACGAATAGAAAAAGAACTCACGCAGCCAGTGGGGGAGCCAGCTTTTGCTCAAGACTAGGACCTCTAAGAAGCTAAGCAAATTGTACGATAAGCAAATTGTACGATAGACATGAAGAGATAAAATTAAACACCTAATGTCTAATGGGATGGAGCATTGTGATAAATCAATAGTTGTGCCTAAATGAAAATATAATTGCAAAGTCCTAGTCCTCTTCATTGTGGTTGTGGAGATTCTGTAAATCCATCATCCATGTTACTAATTTCAATTTTTATTTTAAAATCCAATTGAAGAAACATTGAATCTGAATTGAAATTGAAAAGAGAAACTAATAAAAAAAGAGGGGAAACTGAGAGCTCACACAACAGGGCTGCTGTGCTGAAGCTGGGCGGAAGGCCTTATGGCCGGCCCGGCTGGGGCGAAGGCCGCGGCCGCCTGAGACCTGGAGGGTGGCTGGGTTGGGCCAGTCCGCCCGGTGATCAGAGGTCGCTGTCGGGCGCAGTCGCGCTGGAGGCCTGCGCAGGCGGACGGCGGCTGTGCTCACCTGCTCGCCTGCTCGTTGCCGTGGCCGCCAGAGACGTGGAGGCCAGCCGGGGCCGGGCGAGGTAGGCTTGGGCGAGGCATGGCGTGGCGACGGCCAGCGCCGGCGGGGTGAAGCCTAGAATCCCTGGTGCGGTACGGGAGTCGAGCAGGCGGCGGTGAAAGCGTGCTCAACGGTAGCGGAAAGGCAGGGAGGTAGATAGACAATCCAGCTGAGGCAATTTTTATTGTTGGGCCTTAGTCATTGGGCTAAAATTACAGGGGTATGTGAGGTTATTGGATGCACGACTAGGGCCTGGGCCCTAGGGGCCTTAGGCCCAGCTCCGCCCCTGATGATGCATACTCGTACCTCGGATGCCAGCGTTGTTGATCAAGGCATCGATGCGGCCGAAGGCGCCCCAGGCCCCCTCGCACCGCCGCCTCCAGACCGACCCACCGACGGCAACGCCGAGCTCCACGGCCACCGCGGGGGGCCTTGGGCGGCAGCGAGGCGTTGATTTCGTCGCAGAGCAAGCGGAGCCGGTCGGGCGGGCGGTGGTGGCGGCGACGACGCGGCAGCCGGCGCGCCGATCGAGGCAGAAGTCGCGGCCGATGCCGGAGGAGGCGCCCATCACCAGCACCACCTGGTCCTCCATCCTGCTCCACGGCGGCGGCGGCCCCACCGACGGCATCGCTGGTGCGCTCTCGCGGGAGCAGCAGGGGATTCAGTGGATACGTCTCTCCGCCTTTTTTATTATTTTTAGGGGGCTTTTTTTATTATTTTTCAGGAAAGAGGGGTTTTTTTGTCGTGATTTTTTTTAAAGGTACAACGAGGACGCCACGAACTCACATCACACACACACTCACACGCGTGCGCGTCCTCATACATATATTAGACAGAGATTGGGAGTGAACCTAGACTAAACCGAAAAAATCCGAAGGCCAAATCTCTACCACTAAAACATTTGGAGCACAATCGTTCACAAGCGTGCGATGGCTTCCTCACTCCCTGGCTTCCTCCGACGGACGTCCTTGTGCTCGCTCCCCAAGACGCGCACACGAGCCCCCGCGCGTGGACCTGGATGTGGCAGCGCCAGCACCAGTCGGCCCTGGCCCTGGCAGCAGCGGCAAAAGCAATTGGCTCGGACGGCTTGCCTCGCGAGTTTGGGAGATACATTGTGGCATGCAGGCAGTGGGCATGTGGCATGCAGGCAGTGGGCATGGTACAGCTCAGTCAGACTCAGACGGGGTGCATGTGAGAGATGAATGATCACCCTTGCCTGCATGCAACAAGGGAGAGAGCAAGCATGCCTGTGCTATGCTGTACCATGCCCACTGCCTGCATGCCACAATGCTGTACCGTGTGATGCTTGCTTGCCCACCCACTGCCTGCATGCCCGGTCCGTGTCTACTGCCTGCGCACTGGTTGCTGCTTGCTTGCCTGCAGCAAAAAGCAGCCCAAGCTGGAGAAAAAAGAGAGTAAAAAATGTGTACTGATCTTGCGAGATCCCGGTGTAGCTGTAAAAGTTTTCGTTGTGTCGGATGCTGCAAGAAATATTGAAAGAGGTTTTTGAACACTAATAAAATAAATAAATTACAGAACTCGTCAGAAAACCAAAAGAAAATTTTTTTGATACTAATTAATCGGTGATTAGCACATATTTATGGTAACACCATATTGTTAAATCATAGACTAATTAGGTTTAAAAATTCATCTCATAAAATTATCGCAATCTGTATAATTATTTATTTATTTAGTCTATATTTAATACTTTATGTATGTGTCGAAAAATTTGATGGGACAGAACAAAAGATTTGCCTGCCCCATCCAAACACCCCTCAGTCCTCCCATTGCCTCGCGCCTCAGCCGCCGGGTGGTCGCCCATGCTCACGCCTCCTCTTCCTCCCTGTCGTGATTCGATCGTCGCACACAAGCTGCGTAGACTAGGTCGTCGCATCCATGCCGTCATCCTCACCCCGCGCCGCACATGCCACCGCCTCTTCTCATTGGCTACCGCGCGCCGTCGCTACCACAAGGCCCTCCGACGGAGCACCGGGGATTCACGCTCGACGACCATCGCAAGGCCCGTTCCTTCACGCCAACGACCACGACCACCTGACAACAAGGGACTCGGGTTCAAGGTTTGAACCTCGACAGATCTTGACAAACCTAGCGCCCGACCTCGTGTGCCGCGCTCGCCTCGTCTCTCTTTTTTCCCCATTCCTTGCCTTCTTGTCCACTTGGACGAAAGTCGATGCCACCGTGTGTGTCCACGCACGCCGTGAACGCTACCAAAGAGCCCAACAAGTAGCCTGCCCTAGGCTATGCACCTAGCCACCGAGCCACGATTGACGTGGTCGGCAACTTCCCCACTGGAGCCGGCAGAGCACCGTGAACCACGTTATGCTCTACTTTTTATAGTATCCATTGCCGTATCTATTTTAGGTAATAATATAACAAACTCTCATACATATAATATCGTGGTATTATGTGTTCCCGTTGCAACGCACGGGCATTTACCTAGTGGAGAAAAATCCCGTGAGGCACGCGAAGTCAAACTTCGCGCCCGGCCGTCACAAGCACTGGGCGAGCTAATAACCGAGCTCCGCTCGGTCCTCTTTTTGTTGTGACTTTTCAAAACTATTTGGTGGCCCATGTATGGCCCATTGCAAGTGGCACAAACTGTATCGGGCCCCAAAAGATTTAGGGCCCCTCCAACTGGGCTGCCTTTTTTACTGCAGCCTGGCCGGCCTATATGCGAGCCGCACGATTTTTCAAGGGAGAAAGAGAAAATAGGAAGCGACGCCCCGGCGGCGCAAACCCTCCTCGCCCGACCGAATCCCCATCCGATTCCGGCCTCGGGGGCTATCTAATTTTTGCCACTTTTATGGAGGCTCGATCGCCGATTGCCAACTTTACGGTGCACCCTATAATTTTACCATGGAAAAACAAAGTAACATTGCTATGTTCTTGCCATTTTTGCCGACGTGGCACGCCACATCAGCCCTGCCCGGCTTCGGATGCTGCCCTTTCGGGACGAGGACGAGCGCGAAAAGACGCTGCCTGCCCCCGCCGTCACTCGCTTAACCCCTCCGTCTCTCCCTCCCGTCGGCTCAGTCCGCCCCGGTCCTTCTTCCCCTCGCATCTCAGTCCGGCCCTCGTCTCCCACGTGCCGCGGCGGCCATTGTTGGAGGCGGTCCTCGGCTAGTCCGTGCGCGGAGACGGTGTACGCGGCGCGTCGCAGAAGCTCCCCCGCCCTGCGGACAAGGTTAGATTTGCTCAAATCTTGGTCGTATCTTATTTGCATCTATGTGATGGGATGATGGTAGGGTTTTTGTAGATGCCGAGCTCATGACATACCCTCGTTAGTCGCTCCGATTTGTATGACCCGTTCATGTAGGACACGGATGTAGGGAGAAATCTAGTCACAATGGCGTTGTCTCCGTGTCCCGTGTGGTATGTTTCACTGTTTTTGACCTGTATGTGCTGTAGTGTGTGGAGTTGGTTGTGTCCTAACTCCGTATTTGTTTTTTTAATGTTTTATGGTCAGGATTCCTCCTGACAATGCTTTTAGAATCCATGTTTCCATTGATAAGTACACACTGCTGAATGAATATGGAGTGCTTGACATACCAGCTCAAGAGCATGACATCTGGTTTGACAGTAGCAATGTGTACACCCTGAATGCGTTTATTGATGACATGGCTAGTAAGATCATTTGGGGACCTAGTCAGCAAGTGCTTGTTTGGGGTGTTGATATTGAAAGTGCAACAGAGTGGAAGGTTACTACCAATGAGCAGTTTATGGAGATGATAGAGTGTAGGTTGGATGCTAAATTCATGAATGTCAGCTGTGATGTGGTTGAGAAAGATGGCAGAGCTGTGGATGATATGGTTAGCAGAGCAAACAAAGGTGGGTGTGCTAGTGCTAGTGCTTGTGCTTCTGCTCCTGGTGGTTGTGCTTCTGCTCCTGGTGGTAGTGCTTGTGCTCCTGGTGGTACTGCTTGTGCTCCTGGTGGTAGTACTTGGCTGGCGCGCCGCTCGGGTGTGACTAATGCAGGTCTTGCAGACAATGAAGAAGGTTTAGCTGACACCTGCAGTACTCCTGATGAAGGTAGAGGTGAAGGAATAGGCATTGATTGGAGCAAGTTGACTATATTGCCTGATGATGACTCTGATGGTGAAGCTAAAGAAGTGATAAATGAGGAGCTAATTTATGAAGTTTTTGGTTTCAAGCAAGCAGATGATGCTGTTCCAGATGCCATTCCAGTTCCTCATATCCCACCTGAGGTGGAGGTTGAAATGAATGAGGCAGCAATTCCTGTCCATGATGATATAGATGATGAGCCAATTTTTGCTTGGGACAGAGACAATCCTGATATGTCTGTTGGGACTCTTTATCCATCAATGCCAGATTTCAGGATGGCAGTTAGGCAGCATGCTATTGTCAAGGAGTTTGAATTGGCTACAGAAAAGTCTGACAAAAAGAGATTTAGAGGGCACTGCAGTAGCGAGGGGTGCCCCTGGAAAATTAGAGCTAGAACACTAAAGGATGGCAGTGTCAGGGTACCAATACTAACCACCTTTTTTTGGTTTATGTAACTTTGGTTAGTGGTATTTGCATGTTGTGTATGTCATAAACTTTGTTGCTACTAACACAGGTTATTCTTTTGCTTTGTTTTGCCAGATTCAGATCAATAAGGGCACCCACAAGTGTGCTTCAAGAAGCAGGGTCCTTGGAAAGATGGCATCCTGTGGCGGGATTGCCGAAAAGGGTCGTAAGATCGCCGCAGGATGACCAGATGGGCCCCAAGGAAGTGCCGCTTTTGAGCTTGAGAAGAAGTACCCAATCAAGATTAAGTACCGGATCGCCTTTTATGGCAAAGTAAGAGCTGCACAAAAGTTATTTGGTAAGTGGGATGACTGTTTTGATAACCTGTATAGATTCAAAGTCGAGATTGAGCTTAGATCACCCTGGAAGTGTAGTTGAGATAGATCTTGTCACGCTTGATGGCAAGGTACATTTTAGTAGATTTTTCTGTGCCTTCAAAGCTAGTCTAGATGGCTTTAGGGATGGCTGCAGACCCTACATTAGTATAGATTCTACTGCTCTCAATGGTCAGTGGAATGGCCACATGCCATCTGCCAATGCAATTGATGGTCACAACTGGCTTTACCCAATAGCTTTTGGGTTTTTTGATTCAGAAACCACAGAAAACTGGACTTGGTTCATGGAACAGCTAGGGCAAGCACTTGGTCCAATGAACAGCCTTGCTATATGCACAGATGCTTGCAAAGGGCTTGAAAATGCAGTGAAGACAGTTTTTCCTACAGCAGAACATAGAGAGTGCTTCAGGCACTTGATGGAGAACATGAAGAGAAAATTTACAGGAACCTCATATGGTAAGTATATGTGGCCTGCAGCCATGGCATATACAGTGGAGAAATTTGATACACTCATGCAGAAAGTGATAGAGATGTACCCAGATGTTGTACCATGGCTGCAGCAACATCACAATTTTTTGTGGGCCAGATGTGCATTCAAGGAAGACATCAAATGTGACTATATTAACAACAACTTGGCAGAATCTTGGAACTCATGGATTCAAGAGCACAAAGACCTTCCACTTGATATGCTAGCTGATGCTATAAGAAAGAAGACCATGATACTTTTTGAGAAGAGAAGAAAGATTTCCAAGGCGAAAGGATTCATACTTCTAGGAGTGATTCATCGCCTTAATCATGCTTCAAAAAGGACTGCAAAGCATCTCAAGGCCACTAAGGGAGGTCCCAACCAAGCAGAAGTGGTTGTCATATTCAATGATGAAGTTGTAAAAAGGCATTGTGTGTACCTAGATCAGCATATGTGTACATGCAGGCAGTGGCAAGTCAGTGGGAAACCTTGTCCTCATGCACTTGCAGTCATAACAACTGAAAGACAGCCTGGCATGGAAAAATATGTGGATGTTGCATACTCAGTGCACAAGTTTCAAGCAGCCTATGCTGGATTGATTCTAGTCATTACTGATAAGTCCCAATGGCCTAAAGATAACAAGGGCTACAAGGTTCTCCCCCCAGTTAACAAGCCAAAAGGCCTAGGTAGGAATAGGAAGAGGAGGATTAAGAGTAGCCTAGAGACAGGGGGTGGAAAAGCCACAAGGCAGGTGACTTGCAAGGGTTGTGGTGAATTGGGCCACAGGAGCACCAGTTGGAGATGTCCTCTGAATGGAACCAAAAAAAGGTACATTTTGAACACTACATATCTATCAGTCTCATACTTTTTTCTAACAATGTGCAATGTAGGAAGAGAAGCAGGAAGACAAAGACCAAGAAGGGGCCCAAGACAAGTGGTGAAAAAGGCAGTGAGGAAGTAGGTCCATCAACAACCCCAAGAACAAGGGCAGCTGCAGCCAGAGAAAGAGAGGCGGCAGCAGCTGCAGCTAGACAAAAGAGAGGCGAAAGGTGCAAAGAAGAGAAAGTGAAGCCTCAAGTCGCTGCAAAGAAGAGAAAGGGAGGCACAAGCAGCTGCACAAGCACAGCCAGCTCTTGCAATAGTACACAGTAGCCCTAGACCACTTACTAGAAGGTACATTTCAGACTACACCTGTCAGTCACACAGCCAATACATTTACATTGTCCTAACTCACTTTGGAATGTAGGAGGTTGAATTTGCAAGCTTCACAGCCACTTGAAATGGTGCAGCCAGCTCCAGCCAAAAAGATGACCCCGAGGAAGAAACAACTGGCGACCAAGGTGAAGAAGACCCCTACAAAGAAGTGATAAATGGTTGCTGCTGCTGTGTAATTTTGGATGCATCCAACCTGTGATGTTTGGTGCTGCTGCTGTGTTGTTTTGCTACTTAAAACTTTGATAAATGTTGTTGCAGCAGCCATCTATTGGCTCTTTTGAACTGTATTGCCTAAGTGGGAGCTCTTTTGAACTCGTATTGCCTAAGTGGGTGCTCATGAACTTGTATTACATCTATTAGCAAGTGGTTGTGACCTGGGCTATGTAATGGTAACCAATGTGCTACTTATTTGGTGACAATTAATGTTGGGGCACTCCTATGTTAAATTAAATTGCTTTGCTGCTATGGTTGTTATGTGCTTTCTTCACAATGCCATAGACACAATTGAAGCTTGAAACATCGTTACATTACATATTCATAAGTTCAAAGATACAATGCTTGCCATTTTTCAGTTCAATGGCATTCCTACATCAGTTCATACATTCAACAAAATACTCCTAGCCCCTAGAACCATGACACATGATCTGCCCCGCCTACTTGAGCACATACATTGCTCCTACAACAACGCCAACACCAAGCACCACTGTCAAACCCTTCACTGCACCAACCAAATCGTCCAGCTTCACCTCTATGGCCGTTTTCTGAGCACGAACAGCAACCATGGAATCAGTTTCTTCGTCTCCCCCTCCTCCATGCTGTCCCAGGACCATCACAATCTTGCCTGTCTCCACCAAAATGCCTAGGTACTCACGTGGCCATTCAAAGAAACTGCAGCTTCCTTGGATCTAAGACGCAAGTAACAGATCAAAAACCCGCTTCAAAATCAAAACCAAAATAGATCGGGTTTGAACGAAACCAAATCAATCTGTGACTTACCATTTCCAAGCCCTTGATGTTCCTTGGACACTTGAAGAACACCTTGCCCCTGTTCCCGTGCTCATCTGTCTGCACCACGAGCTCCAACACCCGCTTGTTCCCGCACTCGGGGCACATGATGAGAGGGAGCCCCGTGTGCCTACCCAGCGGGTACTCCCCTATCATCTCTGGTAGGGCTGCGGGACGCCGGCGGAACATGGCGTCAAGGGGTCAGCCGTGCACGAGGACCTAGGGTTTCGGAAGGGAAGGGATGGAAGGGAGGGAAGGCAGCGGCGGCACTCTGAGGAAGAAGAAGGACTGGGGGCGGACTGAGCTGACGGGAGGGAGACGGAGGGGGTTAAGCGAGTGACGGCGGGGGCAGCAGCGTCTTTTCGCGCTCGTCCTCGTCCGGGAAAGGGCAGCATCCGAGCTGGCAGGCTGATGTGGCGTGCCACGTCAGCAAAAATGGCAAGAACATAGCAATGTTACTGTTTTCCATGGCAAAATTATAGGGTGCACCGTAAAGTTGGCAATCGGCGACTGAGCCTCCATAAAAGTGGCAAAAAATTAGATAGCCCGCCTCCCAGAGCTCCACACCGAGGTAGGAACCGCGCTATAAGCTTCATGGATTGGGCGCCTGGCTCTGGAGATCCCAACTCTTGCCGGATTTGAGATCTGCTGGAGGAGACGCCGGCAGTTTGCGAGTGCTCCGTTGCGTCGCGGAAGGTCATGGAGTACCGCGCCTTCGACGGTAGCGGTGAGTCGCGTCGAGCTCATCCCTGTGTTGTTTGCTTTAATGCTGGCAAATGCGTGCGTCTAGCTGATCCCTGCTCTTGCGTGCGGTATCGATGGATGCAGCGTTAGTCTGTTGCAGGCGATTGTCTTAGGTTGGGTACAGATGTGTGCTCACTGCTCAGTAGCGTAGTGGTGCGATTTTGTATAATTTTTGTTATCATCAGTAGTCGCATGGAACATGCGTGATTGGTTTCAGGTTGGAGTCCATTGTACATTATCGATAATATGGACTGTGACGATGGGATAGTGAGGGGAATAGCGTGGGTAGTCTTCTGGTTAATGATTTCTGAATACTGCTGATGGAAGATGACAGGGCTTTATTTATTGCTTCTTCCATAATAGTTCCATGTAAATTATTATCATGTAAATGTGATCTAATTAATAATTATCATAGAGTTGACAAAAAGTAGCATAGCTGCATGAAGAATTGGATTGAATAGCATGCCTATTGTAGTATGACTGAGAAAAAACGGAACCGGGAGAGCTACCTTTTTTTATATATTTAAAAAGAGCAAGGTCTGGACGGACAAGTTGATAATTTATTATTTTTTTGTGACTTTGATAATAAGTTATCTGAACCCCACCAATCTGGAACTTGAGTTTATTGCTTTAGAAAAGTTTTTGCTATATGCATTAGTGTTGTATTGATTATTTGCCTGATTTCAGGGACTGATGATGAGCTCCCTCCAACATATCAAACTAGAGGACCAAGAGTGCATTTCAGTGGGAACGGAAGGTCATTAGCAGGCACACTTTCTCAGCCAAGACCACACATCAAGTTGGATAGCGATATACACCACATTGAGCAACAGGCATATACTGGTGTTCTTAGAGCATTCAAAATGCAATCGGATGCCCTGACATGGGTAATTTCATCAATGGAAACTTATTGGTGACTATTGTAGCCTATTATATTTCTTATTGAGAAATTTGATGGTTTGGACATGTCCAACGGAGGCCTCCTGAGGCGCCGGTGCGTAGTGGGGTTCTGAAGCGGGCCGATAATGTAAAGAACGGTAGAGGTCGACCTAAACTAACTTGGGACGAGTCCGTTAAGAGAGACCTTAAGGAGTGGAATATTTCTAAGGATCTAGTTGTAGACAGGAGCGCTTGGAGACTGGCAATCAACGTGCCTAAACCGTGACCTCGTTCTGTCGTGTGCCTTTTTGTGTCTTCTAGTTTCTCATCTCTTTTGGGTTTCATCTCTAGCCTACCCCAACTTGCTTGGGACAAAAGGCTATGATGTTGTTGTTGTTGTTGTTGTGGTCTTGTACATGAAAAAGAAAGTTTAATCACTGAACTAAGAAGAGAGTTAAAAGTCTCTGACGTGGAACACAGAATGCTATTAAACATGGTCAATGAAGAGGAGGCTGTCCATAGAGTAAGGTACTGTGTAGGCCTGTATAAAGGTTAAAACAATTGCATTCATTGAGATGAACAAACTGGTAATTCAATAATGATTCCATGATCATTAAAGTGTGCTTTGTATTCATAAACTTCTGTAGGCAGTCAAGGCAGGGAGGTGGAATGCAACCTAGCTTGCCTCATAACAGCATAGTTGATCACAACCGTGGACCTCTCAAGAGGCAGAAGAAATCCCAGCCTTGTCCTAACCTGCGTATGATATTTTGCCATTTTGTCGTTTCAAAATCTTAATCATCATTAAGCATGTGTTTATCATTGAGCATGTGTTTCTATAGTTAGTGTAGCATGCTTTGTGTCCTACTGGCAGTTAAAAAGTGCTCCCTGACAGCTGGCACCTGAAAACATAAGACGGCGCTCTGCCTATCAAACCCTTCCACATTAGGGTGGTTGGCTGGCATCTGATGGTGTTATGAAAGGTATAGATGGGAGACGCGGAAATTATCATGCAAATGAGTATTATGCTTTACCCAGTGACGGGGGGCTTTTGAACTTCAATCATATTGACATACCTAATACTGAAACGCTTGTGAAAAAGGTACATATTTCTCAATTTGGTGAAATTGAATGGAGCATTGTTATTTCAATGTCTTATATGTGTTATCAACAGGTGGAGAGTGTATTATCCTACCCAGCTGCGTATGCAATTGAAAAGGCAAAGAAACTTCTTATAGTAAGTTGGTTTTCTCTATTCCCCCAAGTAGTTCCTAAGAGAATCAGAACTGGGGAAGTTACCATTCCTTCCTTCTTGAAAAGTTGATGTATATTATTATCATTGCAGGACCAAGAGCAGTCATTGCTTGATGCAATTGCCAAACTTGATGAAGCATCTGATCGTGAAAATGGTAAGTTGCCATGGGTTTTGAGCATTCATGAATGTGCAATTTAAATGAATAGTTTCTCACTGGACAACGTAAATAGATGGTAAACTACCAAATCTTTATTACTTTTCATTTATTTTCCTTCAACATAGTGACATATTTCTGTGCGGTAGAAGGTTGCATGTGATGTTTTATGTACATGGTAGTTGTCTGATGTATAGTTCAGTAACATATTATTATGATTACACAATAACAGCTTTAACGCCACTGAAATGCCATGGTGAGTTGGCAACTTATGGCATGTACAGCTTAAGGGATAAGGGTAGTATATAGGCAAAGGAACTCTACTGTAAATGATTAAGAAATTATATTTCTTACTGCAAAATATTTTTACTGTAAACATTTATCACCTCTTTGTTGGTCATAAAATGGATACAGATGAGTACATGTGTCCCTTGTCTCTCTTCGTTGTCTGGAAGGCTGTATTGGTTGCATTTTGTTTTGTGTATATACAAGTTCAAACCTCCAAAATACACTATGTAGCATTGCTACTTTGTGTCCTGGTGGCTTGGAATTTAGTGTAGGGCTGCTGAGCTGTACTGCATGTCAATGAGTGAGTCAGCCAGCCCCACGTGGGTTTGGAAATTCTGCTGTTAGACATAGATTTATCCAACGTTTTGAGCGTGGCATCTTATAATATTTTGTATGGCGATCCCATCAAACGTTGCACATTAATTCTGACATTGATAAAGCTCAGTAACAGCTCTCCATGTAACAGATGATATGGTGCTCGTTGGAAGCCAGATGCATGCTACCATCGGGTGACATGGGTGGCACACCTGGATTCACACATCTGACAGCTGGTGAAGAGACATGATGTGTGAAATGCTGTGTAAATAACGCTACTTGGTAGTCCGGTAGGTTAGGTTCTTTTGGCAATCAGGCAAACATGTGCGCAGGCAATGTGATGGGATCATGGGAATATGTATCTTGAGCACCATCACATCTGCTGATGTGGTGATGCTGTTTCATTTCATCTGTAAAATGACTAAGCTTATCTATGCTTGGTACCTGGAAATAAGGTTCGGTATCATTGCTTGTAGTCTTGTAGATTCATTGTCCTTCTCCAAGTGCATATTAAAACGGTATATTATTTGAACTTTATCAGAGTTGTTGATCCCAAGCCGTTTTAACCAAGCGTACATGTACATCTCTCTGCAGTAACGAAATCAGCAGGATATAGTTGAAGTTCTGTCTGTAAGTTGTCCAGAGAGGCATATATACATGTTAGATAGAGTTGCTATGTTGTAGTTGTGTAGGCATCTCATCTGCTACAAATAGTCTCAACTGATAGAATCGGAAGTCTCAGCTGATAGAGTCAGCACGTTATATTGCATGATAGACCCCTGATCTAGCCTCAGTTGACAGCTTTTGTAAGAATAGAGTTAGCACGTTATATTGCATGATAGACCCCTGATCTAGCCTGAGTTGACAGATTTTGTAAGAATGTTTACGTTTATTATGTTTTTTAGTTTTATAGTTATGTTAAGATTTTGAGCGGGGATAGCTCAGTTGGGAGAGCGTCAGACTGAAGATCTGAAGGTCGCGTGTTCGATCCACGCTCACCACAGTATGCATTTAATTTTAAATCTTTTTTGTTTCAGCAGTTACCAAAGCTTCTTTTGACCTTTTTTTTATCTTTTTTGTTTCAGCAGTTACCAAAGCTTCCTTTGACTTTTTTGCCTTTTTCTTTTTCCAGCAGTTAAAAAGCTTCATTTGTTTTTTATTTATTTTTTAATCTTTTTGTTTCAGCAGTTAGCAATGCTTCCTTTGACGTTTTACCTTTTTCTTTTTCCAGCAGATAACAAGCTTCATTTGCCTTTTTTAACCAGTATAAACAACTTCACAAGTAAACAAGCTTATTTAAAAAATGTCCTTTTTTCAGCAGTTAACAGGTTTCCCTTTTTTTCACCAGCAAACAACTTCATTTTTCCACCACTAAAGAAGCTTTTTGGATAAAGCTCTGTCAAGTTCGGAGTTGGGTTCCTTCCACAAGAACTTTAACTCCTTTGCTTGACCATCAAAACAGATCCACAAACAAGATTTTTCCAATAAGGCTTAAGCACCTTGTGGAATGGTTTTTTTTCTACAGTTATTTTTAAGTATTGTTCTCCCTAGTTTTGCTGACATAATTCGGAGTTCTGAACGAAGTAACGGAGACAATGGAGGAAATAAGACACTCACCATTAGGAATTGTTTTTTTTAGACTAAGAATTGGGCTCTGTATATTTAGGACTTCAAACATTGACTTATAGAAATACGCTTATATTCTTGGCACGACATTATGCCTAATTATTTCATTTCTAATATATTTTGTAATTTGTTGGCACCTAACTGAGCATATTTGTGCATCCCCATTTAATGCCTTTTATCTTTTAAACTTCATCACCTGTACATTCGTGTTTTAATAAAGCGCTGTAGGGATGCCTAACCCCTCCAGTTTTCATCAAAAAATCATGTACCTTGGAGTGTTGCCCTCTATCGGACCGTTGCCCGTCGACGCTGCCGCCTCCTAGTCTTACCACGTGCCAATCCGACGAGGCGTTGACCTCTGGCTTGGACTGTGTAGTAGAGTCCATGGCGATTTCCGGCTGGACTACGCAGCGGCGGCAGTCTTTGGTACAACTAGGATATGTCAGCGGTCTTTGGCATGGCTAGGAAGAGAAGACGGTGATGGCAACGGTCTCCGGCAAACTTGGCATCCCGCGTCGGCGGCAGCACCTGCCTTAGGCTAGATGATGGCGGCGGTGGCATTGAGCGCGCCGGCGCCCAGGCAACGTGTCATGTTATATCGAGGGCACGAAGCGTAAGACTGAGGCTCCCAGATACGTGGTTAATGAAAGAAGAGCATGGTGGTCATATTAGGTGCCAAGCAATAAGAAAAAGGATTAAAAATAGTATATAATAAGATACAATACCATACAAATAAAGGTGTCAAGTACAGTATATAAATACCAATTTTGTGAAACTAACGTATACGAAGTGCAACGTTTGTAATCTGAAAAACCAAACCAATAGTCTTGGCTATGGAGCTCTCTGTTCCATTTTGTTTTGTTTTTCTTTTTCTGATGGCTGCGGCAAGCGCGCGGGCATAAGGTAAAAGAAAGACGATGATGAGAGTGGCCTGACCGTGTAACCGAATCCAGTGACCGTGTGCGGCCGAGGTACCAGTCCGACCAACGACCACCATGGTCCATGACTCCAGTCCCCGCTGCCTTCAGGGCTTCCCCGACGCATAGATGTGGCGCACTGCCTCAAAATCCACATCGGCGCCAAACATCCATGTCAAACCTGTTGATAGCCCTGCAGGGTGCAGAGCAGTCTGCAGAAGACCTAGTAGTCTCGTCAGACTAATAGCTAGAGCTACCACGGAGCAGCGATGTGTGAGGCAAAAACTTGAAACGAAGTGTGCTCTAGAGACAACGTCTGATGAAAGGCTGCAAATTATTTTTGCCTCAAATGCTTTTTTGTGCAAGTGGCATCTTTTTGGACGAAACTACAACAGGATATTAGCCTCCGTTGGCGTTGCCCTCAAAAGCAACCAGAAGCCATTCTTTGACTCCTGATTTCCTGTGATTGATGTATGCATTCCAAATACCTCCATTCATGTATTTTCCAACCCTCGGCACTGCATTCCATTCTATTCCAACATTTTTCTTTAATTTCTGTGTGTGTTTTTTTACTCCTCGGCAAAAGAGTTGAGCATTGGCCTCCCGACAGTGTGGTGCCGCTTTAAATGAAAATGAGCATTGCTGTAAACTGTAATAAAAGTCACAGTTGAGATTTCAGTGACTAGTGTTCCTTGGACAGTACCTATAACCTACTCATCATCACTAAAGTTTCCAATTTAAGCCCCCAAACAAACATACTCGACGACAGTTTCTAAACAAATCGTCTTCCACCCATCCTCAAATGCAAAGTCCCATGAGGCGCGCAGCGCAGGTCAGTTCATCCAGTTTTTCCCGAAAAAGAAAAAAAAAAGTGCCACCCCTACAACACTGGCATACAGTACAAAAGCTCGGACAGGACGCTCCTACAACCCTACATCATTTACACACAGCTGAGAGAGAGTGTCTCTGAGACTGGGCCCTATCGCTTCCTACTGCCCCCATCCCATTCGCTTCACTTCCTGCCCCCGCGCTTCCCGCCGCCGCCCTTTGCCCTCTTGGACGGTGGAGGGGACGGTGGCGCGGCCGCTCGTTTCGGTGGCCTGCCCATGTTCCTCCTCCCCGGCGGGGCCTTCTTGGACCCGGACCCGGACCCGCCCATGGGCTCCTTCTTGCCCTCGCCTTTCCCGGACTTCTTCTGCTCCGCCGCGGCCGAGGCGGCAGGCTTCAGCGTCTCGATGGCGACACGCTCCGTGGGCGGCGCCGAGCATTTGCTTCATCCGGTTGAGAAGTTGGCGGCGTTGCGCTTCTTGGCGGCGCCCGGCGCCGCCCGCCGCCGCCTTTCTTGTCGGCGGCGAGCCGCTTGGCCTAGCCTCCTCGGGCGGCGTCATTTGTCCGAGCCGGTGTCCCGCCGCCGCGCGCCTTCTTCCGGACGGCGAGCCCGCCCGAAAGCGGGTCTTGCTCGTCCCTCGGCCCCCAGCGCCGCCCGGTCCCTTAGCGTTAGCGGCCACCGTTGCCTTCCCTCTTGCCCACCGCCTCCTCCGCTCCTCCTTGTCGTCCGTCTCTCTCTCCCCTCCTTGGTGGAGGCGGCGGCCGCGACCTTGGCTATGGGCTCGCTTCCGGCACCACGATGATGGGCGCCGTCTTCTCCAAGAGCGATTAACGTCGGCCTCGCCTTGGCCTTCTTGGACCCGCCACGGGCCCCGCGGCCGCCTTCCCCGAGGGCCCCGGCTGGTCCTTGGCCATGTGCTTGGCGGCGAGCGGCGCGCCCAGCGCAGCGGCCGAATGCTTTCGGGCGAGCCGCGGGGAAGAAGACCAGCGTTGGCGCGACAGCAGGAGCGGTCGCGGTAGAACTTCGGTCGCCGAGGTGTAGCTCCCGGCCCCACCACCGTCCGGCCTCGACCGCACTGCGTCTCCAGGTCCACGTGCCGCCTGATGGTGCTCCCTGTATTTCAAGCGTCGTCCTGCAAGCAGCAATTTTGGGCCCATCGGTCAGTGGATGGAAAAAGGAGTAAACCAAACCAGCAGATTGAAAAAGCAAATGAAAAAAATCCAAAAACAGCCTACCAAAAATCAAACTGATATACGAAAATAAATAAATCCAATCCCAACAAAAAAAGAATGGAGGAACAAATTTGCACTGTGCACGTAAGCAGGTGAAATGCTGGGCAGCACGTTAGCACGTGAGGGCACGATTTTGCCTCATTGATGAAAAAGAAACTCTGAGGATATTTTAGTCTTTCAGCAGTCAGTACACTGTGGGTGACAGCACGCAACTGTGGCCAACAAGCCGGGCCCACGCGTCATTTTTTGAACTTCCACATGGCGGGCCATGATTGGCCTACGCCCGCGAGGACCACCACCCCACGAGCGCAAAACGCGCCTCTCGCAGCGCCACCCACTCTCGCGCCCATCCTTATCCCTGGATCGGACGGCCGAGGCCGACCGCCCGGGCCGGGACGGCGCCCGATCTACACGCCCCGGCGCCTCGCGGTCCACGATTCACGGGTGACGATAGCACGTGTACGTGTACCAGGCCATTATACCACCGGGCCCATTACCACCGCCACACGACGGACACCATCTTCATACGACCGACGCGGCTCCACTTCCACGTCCGGGCTCGGGGCGGCGGCGACCACGCGAAGTTGGTCGCTTTTTGCGTGTCTTGACAACAAAAATGACCATTCTTATGGCGTTTTCAAAAGTGGAAACAGACTTCACTATTGCGTTCCTCTCGTCGAGATGGTCGAAAAACATATATGAAACGTTTAATTTAGGGTCCGGATGCAAAGAGTTATGCTCCCAGAAAGATTGCACGAAGTACTACCGGTACCACTGGTCCATAAAGATCGGTACTACTCGGGTGGTCGATCTTCGTTGCGCCAAAAATAAACTACCGGTACTACCGGTCCAAGACCGGTACTGCCGGTGGGTGGCGGAGATTGGCGCAGTTTGGCGCAAAAATGAACTACCGGTACTACCGGTCTTCTACTGGTACTACCGGTGGAGACCGGTACTACCGGTGGAGCCTGACCGGTACTACCGGTAGTACCTGTTCCGAATCTAACTTTCAAATCCCGAACCGATTTGTTCCTAAATTGGTTTTAGGTAATCTTTGGACGTGGGAAACTTGAAGATTAGACCTTAGAGATGTTTCCTACTGGGATAAGACCACCACCTCCTATATAAACAAGGAGATCACGGCCGATTGAGACCCATCATCCAATCGTCAAAACACATATACTACAACACTTTTCCAACCTTATGTTGTTCATCCCTTGATTCAAGCGACCAAGGATGGCGTCCTAGGCTTGCCGGCCAAACTAGGGCAACCCGGCGACGTCCTTGCCTTGACGGGGTCCCTCCCGGGCGAGAACTTCGACGGTTTCTTTGCTAGTTTGCTTGAAAACTAGTCATTCTTCATCACGTAAGCACGATTGGTTATCCTTTGTTGGTTTGCTCGTAAACCTCTCCGTCCTTCACCGCGTAAGGGTGATTATCTCGCTGCGTTCTTCGGCTCGTGGCAGTCCGGACATCCAAAGCCCTCGTGGTGTGTTGGTCCGGACCACATTCGGCGTCAACAGCGTGTGCAAGCAAAGCGAGCGTCTAGGCCACTAGGAAAACACGAGCGTTTCACGAATAGGGAGGGGGGTGCCGAGCACTCGCCATACATAGCGCGAGAGATACTCGTAAAGCGTACTCCACTGACAGCCGGGCTGGGCGCTTGCGTTTGGACGGTTTCGTAATTTCAAAGATTTTGTTTTATTTAGCATATATCCTTTACTCTTAAAATCGTATACCACGGCCCCTCTCACATGTTCCTGTTCCAAGAACAGTACCACCAGGAGAACCGTCCGATGCCCTGGCCTCTCCTCACTCCTCTGTTCCCTACCATCCATGTTTCCACGGTTCTGGAAACCCTCCACGTTTCCATGGTTCTGGAAACATCAACGCCCGAAGAAATCCCCCTCCGCTATGGCCGCAACCATCCATGCCGTGCTCGCGTCGCCACTAGGTCGCCTCCTACACGCACGAACCATAGCTGGTAATTCGCGGCTGCGCTAGCCTGCCACATCTCTCCCGCATGGGGCGGGCGCCGCCCGCACCAGCACCCGGCCCGCGCCCGCCGCCGCCGCCCGCTTTTTCCGCAGCCTACAGGGCAGGTGGCCCTCCCCCCAATGGAGGCCAACACGTCCAGGCAGAAGGTGCCTGAAGACACGCTCTGCTGCGCGCTCTCCGTCTCTCCCGTTGCTCATCCTACATAAGCTCGCCATTGGTTTGGATAGGTATGCGCTTCTTTTTCATCCCTTTTCGAAGCAGAGCGACTGATTTGCAAACAAAAAAAAAAATTTGTATGCAGTGGTTACCATGACCATCAACATAGATGAATCCAGAGTGGTCATAAAAACATTATTACAGCATTCACTCACGATCTTGCAAGAAAAATCTCCAGCCCATCTTCTTTAGGATGCAAATATCTGTGCTAAGCATTTAAAAAAATAAATATCTAACATTTTGAGAAACATAATGTTTCTTCTTTTTATTTCAGAAACTCAATCAGCCACGAAGTGATTCTACTGGAGAAGATTCAACACCCTAATGGTGTTCAGTTCGTCAGAGTTGTCATTCAGGACATACCTACGAAGATTTTTTTTCTTAATTCCATCAAGAGGTGGTAATATATAGCATCACGCCTTTCTCCCATGAAAAGTAATTATGGGTACGACACTATTTATTAGTGTACATGAAAATTGCCTTCACATATGTTGCCTTCATTCTTTTCTTAAAAGGACTTAACAGTCTGTATCCAAAAGAATGCAAAGTTATATGCTCAAAAGGTACTAGGAAATGGCCTTCGATGCTCGATACATATTTTGATTTTGCATACAACAATCATTTTAGATCATTTATTACGACCATCTTATGGCAAAGTAAATTGATTTCGGCTTACGAATGCTCTTCTAATTCATCCACTCTTAATTTTGTGACCAATAATACTTCAGTAAACAGCACGCACATCCTGTCCACATTAGCGTCACAATGACCATCTTTTGGCATAAAACTGAATATTCGTACTTTATCCATTACCATTCTAGATCAGCACCAAGCACTATACATATAATTTCATGGCTAATATTAAAATGGTTTTCTAGCCACAGTTATTTATCGCTAATTAAGATCGAAACTGGAAGTGGCAATCTGTGTGCTATTCTTTTGCTTCATATGAAATTCAGCTATGACAAATCAAAATTTTATAGCTTCCTGTTTATTCAGGTTTCCATACACGTCAAAATATTGCTACACAAGGCTTATGTGCTTCTTTCATTGTATCAGGTCACTTCGCCTTTGCTGAACACATATCTGTTATTGCTGCTTCCTCTTATTTACGGTGTTTCCTCTGATTTACGGTGTCATCACCAAGTTCTATAGTTCTATAAAAGTAATATATCAAGCTATGGACAAAGCACACAGCCAGCTGAGTCATTTGGATGCCAAACATTGGGTTCAGACATCAGTGATTATGCATCCATTATTACCAGAACATTGCTCTATACATTTTTTATAAAAATAAAAACCTGCGTTACCTATGGTCCGTGCTACAGGGAATCCACCGATGAGCAATCAAGGAATACTTATTCATCTATACCAGCTTCTCAGTTAAGAAGCTCCATTTCAAAACATCTTCCATTTTAGCAAATAGTCAGGCTCTGAAAAGGCCACTTCTCCTTTTGTGTTACTAAACATCAAGGTTCTGGTGAATCATGACCATGTAGAATTCTACTCACTAATAGGTTGAATGACACTACATATACACATACATATATACATTTTTTTAATTCTGGAAGAAATAACGGCCCGCAGCTCATTTGTTGTGGTTCTGTATTGCAATAATTTGTTTGCACAACTCATGACTTTTCGAATATGATTGCTTGCGGCTGAACCCAAAACAGTACAGCAGCTTTCGGCACCTAAACACGCTCATTCAATTTATGGCCTCATTCACTTCTTCTCTATTTTTTAGATGCCAATAAGTCTCTCTTTCGTATTTACAGCATCAGGGACTCATCATATACCTATTTCCATTTTTTTTGAAGGCACCTATTACCAAATTGTTGACAAGGCCTTTGCTTCACACTAAAGTTCTTACATCATATTTTTGCCAGCAAGGCCGCACGGGTTACTGGCTAGTTATAAGCGCGGAGAAAAAAAATGGGAGATTAGGGGAGGGTGATTTTTCGATTTTTACAGTTTTACTGTGTGTTTAGAGAGAAAAACAAGGGCCCAAAAAACAACGGGACAGAGGATAGTTTGTTTTTTACCTGGCTCTCGAGCCGGCGCTCGAACACGGAGCCCGACTTGCTGGTCCGCACCGACTCAAGGGAACGCACGCAGCGCCTCGGCCTCTGCCGCGGCGGGTAGTGGTGGCGCCGGCGGCGGCGCTGAGGCCTCTTCGCCGCTGCCTGCGCCTCCAGCGTCCTCGCCCGGCGGGCTCGCCGATCTCCGGCTCGCGGGGCGGCGGGACAGGCTGGCCGAGCTCGCACGCGTCGCTGCTCTCCTTCTCCACGTCCTTGGACCCGACCCCGACTCACTCCGAGGCCTGTTTCGCGCTTCACGCGTCGGCGACTCGCGGGCGGCGTCTCCTGCTGCCTCCTCGTCCTCCCCCCTCCGCCGCCCGCGCTGCCGCCGCCCCCGGCGTCGGCCGTCCGCCGCCCGGCATCGTCCGCCGGACGCGGCCGCCAGATCGGCGAGTTGGACTCCTTGCACAACCGCCCGGACTCGCCGCCGGAGACACGATCCTCGCCAACGCCGGCATCGTCGTCCTCGAGTGATCCCTTCCCCGCCGCCGCCGGCTCCTCCTCCTCATCTCCCTTCTTCACCGCCGGCGGATTGGCCTCGCTGGAGATGCTCCTCTCCCTCTCCTCCTTGAGCCGTTCCACTTTGGATTGCAACGACTGGCAAGGCACGCCGGTGGAAAAAAAAAACGAAATCAGCATTTCCGCTAGAAAAACCGCGGCCGACCGATCAGCATCGAGGCGGTTGCGGCTGAGCGAGCCAGCCCGGCTTTGGACACGTTTTAATTTTTTTCATCTCATTAATATACTTGTCCGATGGGGGCTTTTTTTCGGCCATTTACCCGATCGAGAGATCGTATCGCCGACCTGGGCGGAGCTTCGGCGGCGCAGCGGTGGCGGAAACTCCTCGACGCACCCGCCGGGCGGAGGCGGCGTCGGGGTCCTCGTCGCCCGGCCGGCCGGCGAACCGGGCGGTGGGAGGAGGCGGCGAGGCGGCAGCCGGGCGGGCGTGAGGCCGTCGGCAGCGGCGGGAGGGCAGCGGGACAGCATCTCCATGGCAACGGAGTCCCGGCTGGCGGTGCCGTGCTTCCGCACACGGCGCACGCCCGAGAGGAGCTCCTCCCACGTGCCCTGGATCTCACCCGGCCGCCAAGGAGGTCCCCGGCGACACGCCGGGATCGTCCGATCTGGCCGTCATCCTCCTCCCACCTGAAGTAAAAGATACAATTGTAAGGGTCCCATCCCAGAGAGAAAAGCACAGGAAACAGCCATTTACATCTATATAACACGGCCAAGGTACAAGTAACAGCAGCACAGATAACTATCTCACTACATTATCAATGCAAAATGATGGCTTGCTAATACAGTACATGCATTCGCCTAAAACAAGAAAAATCATACAGTGCTGCTACATTGAAATCATGTAAAGAAATGCACTGCTATTGGTGATAGGATTTATATGTAAAGGTTTGCTAATACAGTAACACATGATCCATACCTTTGAAAGTTCAAACTCGCAAGAAATATATCAGAATGATAGCTATAAAGCCAACCCAACATATAAGACCTAACAATAACGGCAGATTAACCATGATATCAGCTCTAGTGGATGTAAAACAACTACTCATCACATGTGCATTAGATTGTTTCATCAATCAGATTGTGCAGGGTAAACCTATGGTAACACAAGTACTAGAACTTCTTTGCAATTAGCCCACATCTTTGCAATTAGCCTGCTTTGATCAACAAGAACTAGAATCCTGAACAATGCGCCAGCTAATCTAATTACCAGAACACAGCTGATGAGAAAGCACCAAATTGCTGCCCACTGCAGTTAAATTTTTAACCTTAAAATGACCCACAAAACGAGGGATCTCTGATCTCTCAGTACCAGATACCCTCTGCCTGTCGTACTTATTCACTAATAACTAAACCATACTCTCTTACATGACGCAAGCAACCAGCATATCAGAATAGAATTACAAACTAAGCTTCACTGATCATGCAACAAGCAGAAGACCAACGTCATCAGATCATGAAAAAACTTAACACCCAATACCCAAATACAGTCGCGGGAATGCACAAGAGCAACTGCTAGTCCCACGACTCCTGCAAGGACGAAGGTACCACGCAGAGAGACGATTGCGGGAAAAAGACACCGATAAATCACGAGGACGACAAAGGCGAGCGAGCGAGCGAGCGCACACACAGGCAACGCCACCGTTCTCGCCAGTCAGTCCGATCCGCAGCACCTGACCCGCTCTACCACCTCATCGCGAGACCGAATCGAAGCTTGGGAGGACCCCGAGGACGGAAGGAAAGGGGCGTGGAGACAAACCTCGCCTCGACGGACGGCGTGATAGAGAGGAGTGCGAAGCGGCGGCGGCGGCGGTGGCGACGGGCGCTGGAGAGGCGAGGCGGCTAGGGTTTGGCCCAGCGCTAGGCAGTGCTAGTTATAAAGGCGGCTGAGGAGCTTCTCTAGCCGTCGGATCTCGTGTGCTCTTCGTGGGGGACGCAGCGGCACTGGCCTGTGGCCTGGCCAGCTCGGGCGCTCGGCTCGTTACTCGCTTGGGCGCAGGAGCACAGCCTCTTCCCAGCCTTTCTCTTGTCTCCTTTTTTTTTTAGGGGAGCTCTGACTTTATTCATTCAATAACATAAGTATTACATACTCCATCGGGAGGCTCAAAAAACTAAACATGTCTACCTATCGATAAGTTTACAGAGCTTCTAGCTAATAAATGAGCATCAATATTTGATTTTCGTCCTTCATGGACGAACTCCACTCTAACAAAGCTCCTTCTTCTGACGTTGATCTCTCGAACAATTGGTCCATATCTGCCGAAACCTTCGCCCAGTAAACTCCTCACCACATTGGCACAGTCGCTTGCTACCCTGAAAGAATGCAAGCCAAGATCGCTGGCTAATGCGAGACCTTCGCGGCAAGCCACAGCCTCCATCACCTTTGGGTCGGTATGCCCTTCCACCACTAGGGCAGACGACCCCAAATAGTTGCCAACATCATCTCGGGCCACAGCCGCCGCCGCCACAAAACCTGAATTCTTTGACATCGCCGCATCAACGTTGATCTTTGCCAAACCACTTGGGGGCCTTACCCGTTCCCGACGCCACTGGATGCACCTCCGGGCTCTCCTGGTTGATCTTCTCAAGTTCCCCTATGAATCGTTCAACAAAAGTGTGTGTCGAGAACGGGCTCCGGAACTGATTCTCATGGATCGCCTTGCGTCTTGCAAACCATATCGCCCACAAGCGAACAACCACCCGTGTAATCTCTTCCTGTTTAAGTGAGCTCATAACCTCTGCTAACCAAGCACGGGCATCCAAACAATGATGCTGGCATAGGAATTCGACAATATTTTCATCCTCAAGAGCCCACACACATTTAGCCAGATTACACTCTAGAAGAGCATGCCTCCACGTATCAACAGCACCACATAGTGCACATCTTGCAGCCATAAAAACACCCGAACCTTTGAGGGAACCTTGGTTCTCCATAACTCGGTCCATTCTTTCTCCTGAGCGCCAACATTTGATCCGCTCGGCCTCCCTTCAGTCCAAGCCTCCCACGTTTCTCGGCTTGTCACAAGCAATCTGTAAGCTGATCGCACTGAGAAGATTCCGGATTTTTCATAGTGCCATGCCCAGTAATCTTCCTGCGGAAAAGTACTCAGTGGGATGTTTCCAATCAACTCCCAATCCAGAGGACTAAATGAATCCCGCACTATTTGCATATTCCACCTCCAGGTCGATTGATCAATGAGTTCGCTCACCATCAACGGTTTGTTCGCTCTCGCTGTTTTCATTGGTAGCATCAAGCCATCTCTTGGAATCCACGGCATATCCCAAATTCTTGTCGACATTCCCGATCCAATCCGTCCTGATTAGGCCTTGGCGAAGGACGTGGATACCGTCAACAACGGCACGCCACACCCTTGACGGTATCCCTCCGACCTCGGCATTTAACAGATCGCATTCTGGATAGTATACTGCCTTCAAAATTCTTGCACTAAGCGAGTCCGGGTCCTGCAGCAGGCGCCAAGCTTGGCGTGCTAGTAGCGCCAGGTTGAAGAGCTCTATGTTTCTGAAACCTAGACTTCCCATGAACTTTGGCTTCAACATATCATCCCACGCTACCCAACAAGTCCTCCGTTCTCCTTCCTTGCTTCCCCACCAAAAATCACGCAGAACACCATCAATGTGCTTGCATAAACCTCTTGGTAGTCTGAAACAAGACATAGAGTACGTCGGGATGGCTTGAGCAACGGCCTTAATTAAGACTTCCTTACCACCGGCCGATAGGCATTGCTCCATCCAACCCTGCACCTTCTTCCACACTCGGTCCTTGAGATAGGTAAAGGCACCATTTATCGAATTGCCCACATCTGTTGGCATACCCAAATACTTCTCACTCAAGGCCTCGTTGTGAACATCTAAAATTTCCTTGATCTCATTTCGTGTCCTTGTGCTGCAACCCTTGGCAAAGTGGAATGAAGACTTGTTCAAGTTTATCTGTTGTCCCGATGCCCTGCAATACAGATTCAAAACACTCCCAACTTCCTCCGCATTCTCCCTATTCGCCTTGAAAAACAGCAGGCTGTCATCCACAAAGAGCAAATGGCTCACCATCAGAGCTGATGGAGCCATCTTTATACCCATAAGATTCGATGACTGAATTCTTGAATTTAACAGGCCCGAAAGGCCCTTTGGTGCCAACAAGAAAAGATAGGGGGAAATAGGATCTCCCTGACGAATGCCTCTCGTAGGTTTGAAGCTCTCCAGCTTTTGGCCATTAAACATCACTGAGAATGACACTGAACTTATCAATCTCATAATCATCTGCACCCACCTTCTATGAAAGCCCAGCTTCATCATAATTTTCTGCAGGTAATCCCACTCCAATCTGTCATAGGCCTTCCTCATATCTAATTTTAGAGCACAACACCTACTATTACGTGCCCTCTTCTTCTTCATAAAGTGCAAGCACTCGTAGGCTGTGATGATATTGTCTGTAATTAGTCGGCCTGGCACAAAAGCCGACTGTTCCTCAGAGACAATTTCAGGCAAAATCTTGCGTAATCTGATGGCCACCGTTTTTGATGCGATTTTGTAGACCACGTTGCACAAGCCAATCGGCCTAAATTGTCCTAGATCCTCCGGCTTCTCCACCTTTGGTATTAGAATAATATTAGTATCATTAATAATTGCCGGATCATCCTCTCCTCTCAACAACTTTAATACTGCCTCGGTCACCTCCTCCCCACAAACACTCTAGTGTCGCTGGAAAAAATGTGCCGGGAAACCATCCGGACCAGGCGCTTTAGTCGGAAACATCTGAAACAATGCCTCCTTGACCTCATCGGGATTGAAAGGTTTCAATAGCTCATCGTTCATTGCCCTGGTGACTTTAACAGGTACCGAATCCAACAACTGATCCGTATTTTCTGTCCCCTCCAACGTGTACAGATCCTTATAGAATGTCGTTGTGAGGTTGGCCGTCTCCTCCTCATCCTCGGTAAAACTTCCATCTGCTTTTTTCAGCTTGTTAATTCTATTCCGCTTCTTCCGTTGACTCGCTCTCATATGAAAAAATCTTGTATTTCTATCTCCCTCCTTGAGCCAGGTGACACGTGAACGTTGTTTCCACATTACTTCCTCTCTGTGATTCAACTCTACTATCCTGTCCACTATTTTGATCTCCTCATGGGACGGACCAGTCCGCTGGGGTTCAGAGCGAAGATGCTCAAGTCGTGCGCACAAGTTCTTGAGCTCCCGCTTCACATTACCGAAGCACTAATTATTCCAGCCCCCTAGAATCCTTGACACAGCTCCAAGTTTCCTTTGCAAACCACCCAGGTCCACCGCACGCGGCAAATCACCCCAGGTTTGTGCAAGCACATTCCTGAAATCTGAATGTCTTTCCCACATGAGCTCATACCGAAATTGTCGTTTACCACTTCTACCCGATGAGTTTTGTGGTCTGATATCCAACCGCAGCTCAATAGGCCCATGGTCAGAAGCCGCGGAAGTCAGGTGCCGGACATAAGCGAGTGGGAACCTGGCGTTCCACTCGGCACATGCCAACGCACGATCCAGCCGCACGCGACAATAGGAACCACCAGCTACCTTCTTCTCGTAAGTCCACCTGCGTCCTTCAAACCCGAGGTCCACCAGTCCACAGACATCAACCATCTCTCGAAAGCCAGCAATTTGGCTTTGGCTACGCTCCTGTATCCCTTCATATTCCGACTGAAGGAGGACTTCGTTGAAGTCACCAATACACACCCATGGTAGATGGGAAGAAGCTTTGATAAACTTCAATATCTCCCACGTCTTGTGTCGTTCTGACACCTGCGCCTCACCATAGACACAGGTTAAACGCCACGGCTCTCCCCCATTCTCAGAGGTAATGGAATCAATGTGATACTGAGAATACGGTAAAATTTCCACTCTAGTGTTGTTATTCCAAAACAAGCCCAGACCTCCACTGCGCCCTGAGCTACTCACTGCAAAAGCATTATCAAACCCTAGAGTACTTTTGAGACCTTCCACCCGTGCTCGGTTTACTTGTGTTTCTTGAATACAAAGCACGGTAGGGGCAACAATCTTCACTATGTACAACTTGACTGCATAGTTTGTACACAGTTTCACTTCAGCTCTCTAATGTTATTAAGTATGGCTAATACGAATTAAATTAAGTTTTTTATACTTAAGAATATTTCCAATATCGATCCTACTGTTAGAAATGATACAGTATATTACATGTTGCTTGGCAAACATGACAAACATTTCCTTAAAATTTTCAGCATTGCATTTTTGTCTTTGTGCTAATATTTACTCACCTTACTGCATGTGTATTAATGCATTCAAACTACATTGTAGGCTTTATGTGATCTCTTCTCTCTTTGGACACAAGGACAGAGCTTCTGATCTTTTTTTAGAACATAGTACATTTTCATTGAAAACTATCGATTCATGGACATGAACAGCCAGGTTTACCATCATCAGTCCTCTTTGTTTCTGGATCAGTTTTGCATTGTATAGGAACACTGTTGGTACCCAGCAACAGACCATCAATGATCATGTTCGTTTCTGATTAATCCAACCACCTCCTATTGAGGAGAGGGAAAATTCAGCACAGATGTTTAAGAGGTGATATCTATTGCTTTGGATGCTTTTTAACGATTTAGCATGCATTTCAGACCTGTTGGTGGGACTGGACTGCACGACGAACGCATAAATTCCTACTGCTTGTACCTTAGTATTCTCAATCATCTAGAGAGGTTTCTTTTTCTTCATTGAAAGGTGACAATGTGCAATAATAACAAAAGTGAAGCTAACCTGGCATGACAGTGCCAACACCATCCATGACCGCGGTGCGGGACCATTGGCTGCCGCCGCCAGCCCGACCCCGCACACCTGCTCCGGTGGGCAGATCCCTTACTCAGCTCTCCTCTTCTTTGTACCACCACTGCTGCAAGCTAGATCGAGAGAATAGGCAGTCAGAATCCCTGCTATGGTAGAGGAACTATTGGGGCGCCTCTAAAGGAACTGGATGGGGAGCAGGCAAGCAATGAAGCGAGTTTACCTCTTCCACGACGACGGCAGGGTGGATGTCAGGCACTTGAGGAGATCGAGGTACGGGGGCAGAGAGTCAGCAGCGGTGTCAAATCCATCGTCGGGAAACTCAGCAGAGGGAGAGGTGCAGGGACTATCGCTGTCTTCTACCTCACTTTGACTCGAAGACGGCGGAGCGTGACGATGACCGACGACTGCCGACCGACGACTGTGATGTTGGAGGCGTGCGGGCGGGAGAGAGAAGGGCGGCGGGCGAAGCCGCGGAGCTGAAGGTCATGGGCGGGGCTACGGCGCCGTGGACTTACCGTATCGGGTGACGTTCTTCGACGCGAAGCGGCCGGGCGGGCGGGTATGGCGCAGCTGTGGCGCGGAGAAGGCCGGGAGCGCCGCGTCCCCGCCGTCGTCCTTACCTTGGTGCGTCGGTCTCGAGGGAGCAGCGTCGGCGGCGTAGCTAGGGCGCGGCGGCTGGGGCCGAGCCGGGCGTGGTGGCTGGCGGTTCGCGTCTCGCTCTCGCGTCGTGCGTGCACGCGGGCGGCAGTTGCGGGAAGGGGGATTAGTGATGGCTGACGGGCGGAGCTGGGCGCGGGGTGGCAAGGGCGGAACTGGGCGGTTGGCGGCGCGCTGTTCGCGTCTCGCCGCGTCGTCCGCAGGCGGCAGTTGCAGGAAGGGGATTACGGAGGGAGCGCGTAGCGATTAAAGAGGGAGCGTAGCGATTAGCGGCCGGTGACGATAACATTTGGGGCTTTTTAGTAGTAAGATAAGATAAGATTTGGATGTATATTACAGCATGATCCAGTAGCTTCAGGCAAGGGTGACAACTGACGAAGTGATAATTAATTGATAAAATTCCGAAGGGCTTCGGCTTCCTTATAAAAATTATTGATTGCAGTGGTGTAAAACTTGCAAACTTGATGATTTGTCGTATCCATCTCCATTTAAGGTAACAGAGGAGGCAAAAGTAATATAGGATAACTTGTATCCATCTGCATTTGGGGTAATAGAGGAGACAAAAGTAATATAGGATAATTTGTCAACAGGGCAGATCCAGCTCTGGGGCAGGATGGTCTCGAGACTCCGCTACCGCTGCTCGGACCATGGAGCCCGTCTCCTGCAAATTTGCATATATTCAAGCTTAGAAAGATAGGCTAGAGACGGAAGATTATGAGATAAGCTCCTCCTAGCAAATTTTTCTAGATCCGTCACTGCTTATCGAGATGTTAACATGATTTGATGTACTCGTTATATTACAATATAAAATTCTAACATTTCTTTTCTCCAATGGTAAATATTTAACCTTTGTTTCCTTTTTTGATGATGAACTTTGTGCTTTCTTTGTTTCAAAGAAATTGGGTTGAATTATGTGTTTTGATGTTCATTGTTTGTGATTCCTGGATGAGTATTATGGATTCTTATCTATATCCGTAGCAACGCCCGGGCATTCAACTAGTATAATAAGGATGAAAACTGAAAAGCTGCCCAGTGCTTACTGCAAACAATGGTGTTGTTTAAGGGAACCTGAAGGACGTTTCTGCAGGAAGATCTCTCTCCTATTATCGATCATTGCTACAAGATAACTCATCTCAAACTGGAACAGATTCTGTAGGCATGAGCAGACTGAGCGCAGAGTAACTCAAACTGGAACCGATTCTGTAGGCATGAGCAGACTGAGCGCAGAGTAAAAGTGAAGACTTAAAGGAGTTCTGATGCTAATGCAGAGTCTTGGGCTCTTGGCACAGTAAGAATACTAAAGGAGCTGCTTGTTCGGAGGAAGGTGATAAATCACCGTGTTCTATATTAGATGATGACAATACTGAAGGAAAACTTATGGATAATGGCCCCATAACTGAAAGAACAGAAACAAGACGCCATTTGCGTTAGGTGTTGTGTTTTCCTTAGCCCATCAAAGAAATATCTAACTTTTTGTTTTGAATGCCAAGAAATGTCTTAACTTCAAATGCATTAGTTTTGGACTTTTGGTGTATGAAAGAAATAAGCTGGGCAGCACTGATGTGATAAGCATCTACTCAACAGTTGTAGCTTAGGACCCCAGGCATGCTGACGGTCTAGTTCAAAGGAGCCTGAAACAGCAGAGCAATTTAATAAACAAATTATTATTTTAGTGTCAAGCAGAAAACAACAAGCCTTTTGGCCTTAGCATCGTGAAAACAAGAACTTGTTACTTGGTGAAGGAGGGAAACTAAATAAACCTTGTGTGGATGTCTGAGTTACAACTGCTGGTGGCCCTTGCTCAGCTGTGCTACATCCTGTATTATTGATCTTCATGCCATTTCCTCCTTCAGTATACTCCATGGAAAAGGAAGCCTGCAAGTACTTTTATCAACCAATTCAAGGTAGCTTTCATCTGTACCTGCAAAGCCATGACAAATAACAAATAGTTAATCTTGGAGCAAAGCCAGAGAGTTGATCGTGCAAACCTGCATGTAAAATTGGAGCATGACATCACATCTAAGTATTTCACATGTGGAGGAAAAAAAAAATCATTCCTTGATTTGCAAGTTCATCAGACCTTCCAGGTATCAATTGGGAAACAATGAATCACACCATCCTTTGATGGACTCCTCCCAGAAAATACACACACGGAGGGGACGTTTGGTTCTCTCGCCAGGGCTGGCCTCGCCTGGCCCAGTGAGCACCACCTCGTTTGGTAGCTCAGCGAGCGCTCTCGGTTTCCGTGCTGGCCACGCCAACGAGAGAGAGCCGTAACCTCTCTCCGGCGCTGGCGAGGCGAGGCGAGGGAGAGAGAGGAGAGGAGAGGCTGCTGAGCAAAGGAACCAAACGCGCCCGGAATATATCATCTCTGCTGCCAGTTTATTGTTCTCAACCAAATTAACGAACAGCTAGCCAGCAGAGTGTTGCTCATCTCAAGTTCATCTAACGAAGCAAAAATAAAGTAGGAGCAGGAAACTGTTAGTGCCATTCATTCATCAGTCCAGTCAGTTCCCGCCGTTGCTTGAGAAGCTATCGCTTCGGAGCATCAACACCATGTCAGTTCAACAGATCTGCCGGATCAGCAGGCAGATGCTCCAGCGGCAATGACGACAGTGGCCTGATCTGCAACACCATGCCGTTGGGGCTGTCCTCCCCAGGAATCTGCAGGCCCCACGAAATTGACTGCGGCGAGATGGCCGCCACAATGGGGAAGCGATGAAATTCGGTGCTGGAAAGTTCCAAACAGGACTCCGCAAAAAAAAAAAAAAAAGAACCAACCTTCATCTCCTCCTGTTGCTGAGGACGAGCCCAACCATGCGGCTTCAGAGGATATCCATCCCTTCTCCGGCCCTTGCTGGATCTAAGCGGCAGGGGCAAGGGCTTTGGCGACGTCGCATGCTCGGCGAGCTGCGGGATCGAAGATGCTAGGACAATGCGGGCGCCGGACGACGGCCTTCTCGGTGATCTGTCGACCGCAGATCAGGGATGGACGAGGACGGTGGCGCGGGTCCTTCTCCCTTCTCGGCGAGGCGGCGGAATGGCGGAATGGTCTTCCCGGCAATCCGTCGGCCGCGGATCGGGGATGGGCCAGGACGACGGCGCGAACGGCGAGTGGCTTCGCGGCAGCGGCGGCGCCCCACACGAGAGACCATGGGAGGTGTGCTGCGGTTGTGCGGGCAGGAGGAAAGGAGGGCGATAGAAGGCCGCGAGCGTCGTGCGCGGGCGGCGGTTCCGCGGCAGAGAGAGCGGGGCGAGGCGGCGAGGCGAATCGTGCAGGCGGGCAGCGGTTGAGAGCGGGGCGTGGGTGATTAGCGGGGGATTAGCGAGCGAGCGAGCGAGCGATTAGCCGGGCTGACGATTCCTTTTGCACCTTTTTAGTCGTACGTAATAATAATATAATAAAGAAAAGCGGTAATACTCCACCTAAGACGTCCGGACGGCGTGACCCGTCGGACGCCGCCCCACGCGAGCTCCTCCCTCCCCGGCGACGGGCGGCGACGGCGACGGTGAGCTCCACCAGGTAGGCCTTCTCCTCCTCCTCTCTCCCTCTCGTCTCTCCCCTCCTCCTCCTCGCCCCCCATCGCGCCATGGTAAACAACCACCCCCGCCGGTGAGCTCCACCCCCTTCTTCTCCAACTCCGGGTGGGGTGTGATTGTCCGGGTGGGGGGGAGGAAGGGAAGACCGGTGGTGGGCCGCAGCGGGCGGCTTAGGGTAGCTGGCGGCGGGGGCCGGCGGTGGGTCGTCTAGGGCGGGGCGCCATGGCCGGAGCTTGGAGCTCGGCGGTGGGCGGCGGGCGGTGGGCGCGATGGATGGGGGCGGGGAGGGGGACGCCGGGCGTGGAGAAGAAGGAGGCGCCGCGCCGTCGCGGAGGCCCGGCGTCCGAACGCATGCCGGCGTCCGGACGTCCGGCGGAAGCAGTCTTGATTGAAAGAAAAGATATCCTTATATTTGATGGAAAAATTACGGAATATCCGATTTTTATCTGTACCCACGAAAATAAATGGATATAATCTAGTCTTCTTTTTAATTATCTTCTATTATATCCGAGAAATTTTACCACGGAAAGTGTGGGCATGTTGAAACTATTTTTTTTTTTTTTGAATGAGTAATCGTGTGTCCATTGAAACTATTTAAATTGTATTTATTTATGATAATGAAAATAGTGAGAGGAAAACACATAATGAGTCAGAGATGTAACATCCGTAGAAGGCGCATGAGGGCCTCTAAGCAGATCCCTAGGTACCGGGTATTTGAAAGGATTAAGGACAATGTGGCCAAGAAAGCATGTTAATTAGGTAACCAGTGCGTTTGGTTTGCATCGTGACAATATTCAAAATTATCCAATGTTGTATCCAAGCCAAAATATATTGTTCGGTTCATAGTATATAACCAACTCATTTGTAATCGGCCAGTGCCACCAAAGAACTAAAATGTCGGACGAAATCATTCTTCCTGAAACTATGAAATGTCCTCATGCTGCATCAACTGATTCTGCGTAAAAAACCACTCTCTAAACCAAATACGCTAGAAATATCTCACAAAGTAAATAAAAGAAAAAAAAGGTAATACTATGACTCAAACGTCCGTCTCTTTTCGGACGTGGCACCAACCCACTCGATGGTCGCACCGCGCGCTCTCGTCCACTCCTTCTCACCGCTCGAGAAAATCCCCAGTCCAACTCACTGCCATCCGCGGAGTGGCCAGCTCCACCCCATGAGCCCCCTCCGCAAGCCCATCTGAGCCCCCTCTCGCATGCCCCCGCCGGGCGTCGTGCCGCAGCCAGCCCTACTCCACCTGCCTGCCAAGCCCCCTGCCGGGGCCCCAAGCCGCCGGGAGTCGGAGCCGTCGGTCGGCCTACGCTCTCCGTGAGCTCGTTCGAGGAGCTTGAGACCACCAAGGGCATCGACAAGCCTCCTGCAACCGCATCTCCGATGGCGGCGGCATGTCACAACACGAGCCAAGCGCCTCCCCAGATCGGGCCGACCGTCCGTGTCATAGAGCAGGTCTTGGGCGAGCTCAGCTGCCCGAGCAGCTTGGCCGGCGGGCGCCACCACCACCCACGCCCCCAAGCGCGAGGCGCTGCCGCCGCCTCAGTGAACATGCCGCCCGAGCCTTCACTTTCCCAACCAAAGCAAGATGTTGCATTGAAAGCGTATGTTGCAAGCGTATGCATCAAGTGTTTCAAATGTTTTAAAGGTATGTTGTAAGTGTTTCGTTAGGATGTTGCAAAAGTAAATCGAGATGTTGCATATAATGTTGCATATATTGCAATGTTTATATACGCATGTTGCAAAGGTCTGTTCCTAATGTTTCATATATATTTTTCGCGGGTTTCTATCAGTTCGATTCGTCGATTTGGCGGAGTGGCATAACCGATGGAGGCTTGAGACCGATGGTCGACGGACGTCGGCGGCGCCTCACCCGGCACCATCCCAAGCCGGCCCGGCGGGACAGGCGGGGACAACATCTCGGCGAGATCAACCGAGGTAAAATTTTTCATCATCATCGATCTTTCGCGGGAACAAGGTGAGGCAACGACAGCAACACCAACTTGCGACAAAGCAGCACCTGAAGAGTTCCGTCATCGGTGCAAGTTGATGCCGGATCCGCTAAGAGGCTGCCGTTTAGGGGGGGTCGCCGCTAAGTTCTCGGGGCGGATGAAGAGGCTGCGACAAGTCGGACATCACAACTCCGTCAACTCAAGATCTTGTACGCTCTGCAGTCCAAGCAGGCTTCACGATAGATGAACTTCTTGGGCTGAAGATCAATTGGCAAAGTCAAAGGTAAATAACTACGGATCGTGCACAAGGTTAGCTCGCCATTGTCCTTTGGCAAATAAAAATACTTGGCACACTAGTAAAGTCAAGGCCAAAGCCATGGCAAGGTCCGTTGCCGCAACCGGCGCATCTCTCCACCAAGGACTTTGGGTGACGTTCGAGTCACATACCAGCGTTCCAAGGAGAAAAAACGAGATCGGTGCCGCACGGATCGTGTTCATTTTGCCTTGTCGGATGCGAGAAGAAGCATTATTGGTGCTTCAACGCCAACCATGTTGGATAACCGGAGGAAGAAGATGAAGTCGAGTTTTCAAAATTTGAATTGTGCGTTGATTCAGGATCCTAACTATTCGGAGTCCTTTACGGATCAAGTCATGTTTTCGTTGGACCAATCACGAGCAATAATACGGTTCCTAATCCGGTTTTGGGCCGGAGCAAAAGGGGCCCAGTTTTGCTAACAAAGCGGGACACACGATTTCGGGTACACGGAAACCACGGCCTGGCTGATCTCTTCGCAAGGATTGAACTGTGACTAACCCTAGCGGCTCTAGTGCTCGAAACCCCGCATTGTCGCCAGATGCGCCGAAGTGGTTCGCTCGAAACTCATTCGCGCGTGCCATCAACGATGTCGAGAATCGTCCCGCCAACCGCAGCCGTCTTCTGCCGGGCTGCGCATGGACCGGGGCAAGCACACCTTGCGGGCGACGGCGGCGTGCGTAATCACGGTCATGTTGGAGGACGATTTCATCGATCTGGAGGTCGTGGCTTTCCACCACATTGGCAAGGCTAATCGAGGGGGACTGGGCGTGGTGGTGAGCACTTTGGTGCAGGTCGTGTTGGGGAGGTTTTCGGCCTGTGTCGAGGAAGCTTTCTTTTGCCGGACATGGAGGAACGCAAAGCATGGTTTGGTGGTCCTAGAGGAGATGGTTTTGGCACAGGCCAAGGTATACAACAATTTGGTCATGGTGCTCGGGCTCAAGGAAATTTCCACCCCGGCTATGGAGGAGATCGTGAACGTTGGCAGAATCGGAGAAGGAACAACACATACAAGCAATGGATTAGAAATCCTCACCGTAATCAGACTCACCATCAGAACAATGCTACTTTGTTGGGGCCGCTAATCTTTGTCGTTAGAGATGAAGCTATTGCGAAACCAGCCCCTGCAAGTGAACTGGCAGCTTTTGAGAGTAATGATAATACTTCAAAAGCAACATTAAAATTGGATATTACTACTAAAGGTGGGCAGCTTACTGATAGTGGCAAAGAGACAGAATCAACCCAAGGTCCTGCAGGTGCAAAGAAGGCAAAAGTGCAATGTACTTTCGGTGTGGCAAGGCGAGGTCATGTGACATCCGATTGTCCGATACCTTTGTTTTGTGAAATTTGTGAGAGCAAGGCACATGTGTCACACAGGTGTCCAGTTCTAAAGGACCAAAACCAGTAGCACAAAATGTTGGTTATGGTGCGCCGGGTTTGGGATTTCACCATATACCAGTGACGGATAAGGAATACAATGACACAAAAGGATCTCTTTGCTTGGGCTCGTTACTATCACCGGGTGGTGTGCTAACAATAGATCAAGTGAAGGGAGAACTGGAGAGACTGGTTCCAGTTCCATGGCAATGGGAACTCAAGGAACATGGTGAGAATGCTTTTCTTACTATTTTCCCCAATGCAATGGAGCTGGCTCGAATGGATGAGTTTGGAGAGGTAAAGGTAAAAAGAATCGTCCGGGTTGTTTTATTGAATGTAAAATTTGGGGAACTCATGATATAGTCAAGTTTCAGTTACCGAGGTTTGGGTCCGGTGGGAGGCATACCACCACAACTCAGAAAAAACTACCTTATTTTGTGGGCTGTTGGGACTTTGATTGGTGCAACCCAAATGGTAGACATGGTTTTTACCAGAGCTGGGGATTTAGCTCGCATTAAAGTGGCAGTTCTTGAACCAAAAAAAATTCCAGAAAGCCTTCAGGTGGTGTTTGGAAAATATTTGCATGGAATTTATTTCATTGTGGAGGAAGGGGAGGGATCAGGCACACATTCTAGTGCAGACCAAGATAAAGATCCAATGGATGAAGATGATGATCTTCTGAGTGAAGAAGAAAAGGAGACAGACAAAAACTCTAAAGCTACTCTTGGTGGAAATTCCTTTGCTTCCACAGGTGTGCAGAATTCTTCTCAAGGTGGGTTTAATCAGCAGCCCAGCAATAACAAGCAAGTTACAGAGCAAAGTGACAAGCACTTGTCCACTGCCTTGGAAAGGCATTCGGAGCCTACAGTTGGTTTAGATACTAAGGATCTTGCATCCAGCCCATCTTCTCTAAATGGGTTCATACCTGAGCAGTCTAAGCATATGGACAATCAGGTTAACATTGTTGCAACCCAATGTGCTGTTTTACCATCAGAGGCGTGGTACAGGGAGCAAGCAGACTGTATTTTGGATAATGTAGTTAATGTTGCTCTAGAGGACATAGCTTCAGAGGTGATGCAAGAGGATGTTGCAGAGATTAATACAAGACTTCCAGTAACTCCTTCCAAGCGAGTGTCAACAGAGACTCCGATTAGACGGAGCAAAAGGAGGGAAGCCACGGCTGATGAAGACTCGTTGGAGAGAGCTGAACGCCTTGTGGCTGTGAAGAACTTAGAGACTCCGCCAAAGACCGGTAAGAATTTAAATAATTCAATTTTATCCATTTCGATAGTGCCATTTCATCAAATCTTAATAATATTGGGATTTCTCTTGGTTCAAATGAGAAAGATATTTTTAGGTCGATTTCTGAAATTAAAAGTCAAGAGCTTCATAAAATTCATGCAAACCAAATAGACAAAAATGCACATGATACTTGCTTAGATAGTTCTCGATGAGATAGAGGACAATGAGATAGAATATATTACACTTGGCCACTTGTGTAGTGGTATAATCGACGAACATGTGGATGAGGATGCCAATCATATTGGAGGTGAATGGCAGGGCGGTGTCCAAAAAGAAAAATTCTTCACGAGAAAAAGAAAGTTCAGTTTCGTCGTGTTACTAATTATAAAACAAGAAGTTCAATATGAAGGGTTTGTTTTGGAACAAAGCAGAGGTCTTAGGGACTTGGCTAAATATAAATTTCTTTTTGATACTTCTTGTGATCACCAGCTTGATTTCATAGCAATTTTAGAAACTTCGTAGAGATGATTTTACTACTTTTGACTTGAACCACTTTTGTGGTGGTAGAGACTTTTTTGGCATTGGACATCACCTAGAGGACAATCTGGTGGAATTTTGCTTGGGATTAATCCTCAAGTTCTTGATATTGGTGATATAACTCTAGGAGATTTTCACATTAAATTCAACGTTCGAACCAAAGAAGATGGCTTTGAATGGGTTCTCATTGCTGCTTATGGAGCAGCACAAGAGGAGTTAAAAGAAGCTTTTCTAACCGAGATGGTTCAATTTTGTAGTAGTGAAGATAAACCAACCCTTATAGGTGGAGATTTTAACATTATTAGGAGATCTTCTGAAAAAAATAATGATAGATACAATGATAGATGGCCTTTTCTTTTCAATGCTTGCATCGACAGTCTTAACTTGAGAGAATTAGATCTCTCTGGCCGACAATTTACATGGGCTAACTCTCTTGATACGCCAACATTTGAAAGGCTAGATAGAGTTTTAGTAAGCCTGCACTGGGAACAAAAATTTCCTTTAGCCGTCGTGCGTGGCTTTGACTAGAGATATTTCAGATCACACACCATTGCTTTTGGATTGTGGAACCCCTACGTCTCAAGGCAACCAACGTCCTTTTCAATTTGAATTATGCTGGTTACTCACGAAGGGTTTCTTCGAACAAGTAAGAGATGTGTGGAATAATGAAAATAGGGGTACAAATTCTTTACAGAGATGGCAATTCAAGATTAGGCGCACACGTCAATATCTGAGAGGGTGGGGAAGACACATTAGAGGGAAAAATAAGCAAGAAAAGCAGGATATTAAATCCATGATTGACTCTTTAGATAAGAAAGCAGAGCACTCTGATCTATCTCCGAATGAGCTAGATATGCTTCGTTGTTTAAGAGATAGAATCTCTCATTTGTTGAGAGAAGAAGAGATAGCCTGGTTTCAAAGATCAAAAACTAAAAACCTATTAGAAGGTGATAACAACACAAAATATTTCCATCTCGTTGCTAATGGTAAGCATAGAAAAGGTAGAATTTTTCAGTTAGAAGGAAACAATAATATCATAAAAGATGAGACCGAGTTAAAGGAGCACATAACCTCCTACTATCAAAATCTATTTGGCCCTCCTGAGGAAAACAATTTTACTATGTTGGAGAGCAGAATTGAGGATATTCCTCAGGTATCGGATTTTGAGAATGATATTCTTCTTGCTGAATTTCTTGAAGCGAAGTAAAAGCGGCTATCTTTCAAATGGAACACAATAAGGCACCGGGGACCGGATGGTTTTCCTGCTGAATTCTATCAAGTTTTTTAGGAAGTCTTAAAGGCTGATTTGATGGCCATGTTCCATGATTTTCATAAAAAAGATCTATCGCTTTTTTCTCTTAACTTTGGAATCATAACACTGCTACCAAAATGCCAAGAGGCAATCAGGATTCAGCAGTTTAGACCTATCTGCCTTTTAAATGTGAGCTTCAAGATTTTCACAAAGGTAGCAACAAATAGAATAAATATTGTGGCTCAGAAGGTTATACAACCCTCACAAACAGCCTTCCTTCAGTCGATATATTTTAGAGGGAGTGACAATCTTACATGAAACAATACACGAATTGCATAGGAAAAAACTAAATGGGGTAATTTTCAAAGTTGATTTTGAGAAAGCATATGACAAAGTGAAATGGACTTTCCTCCAGCAAACACTAAGGATGAAAGGATTCGCGCCTTTGTGGTGCCAATGGATCCAAGAATTTGTCTACGGTGGCGGTGTTCTTTGTGAAAGTAAACAATAATGTTGGACGTTATTTTCAAACCAAAAAAGGCCTACGGCAAGGTGATCCACTTTCACCTATTCTCTTTAATCTAGTTGCAGATATGTTAGCCATATTTATCGCTAGGGCAAAAGAGGATGGTCAAATTCAAGGTCTCATTCCTCATTTGGTGGATGGTGGCCTATCGATTTTGCAATACGCCGATGACACTATACTTTTCATGGAGCATGATTTAGAACAAGCAAAGAACATGAAAATTATTTTATGTGCCTTTGAGCAATTGTCAGGTCTTAAAATTAACTTCCACAAGAGTGAACTTTTTTGCTATGGAGAGGCAAAGGAGCACATGAAACAATATTCACAAATATTTGAATGTGGAATGGGTAATCTGCCTTTCAGGTACTTAGGTATACCAATGAATCATAAAAGGCTCACTAATAAAGACTGGAAAGTGGTTGAAGATCGTTTTCAAAAAAAGTTGAGTAGTTGGAAGGGTAAACTTTTATCTTATGGTGGTCGTTTAGTTTTGATAAATTCGGTCTTTGAGTAGCCTGGCCATGTTTATGATGTCTTTCTTTGAAGTACCTAAAGGCATTCTTAAGAAATTAGATTTCTATAGGTCAGCTTTTTTCTGGCAAGGAGATAACCATAAGAAAAAATATAGATTATTGAAATGGGCAATTCTTTGTTTACCAAAGGATCAGGGAGGTCTTGGCATTATGAATCTTGAAATTCAAAATGCTTGCTTACTTAGCAAATGGTTGTACAAACTAGTTAATGAAGATGGTGTCTGGCAGGATCTTCTTAGGAAGAAATATTTGAAAAATAAAATCATTGGTGAAGTTCATTGGAAACCGGGAGACTCACACTTTTGGTCTGGCCTTATGAAGGTAAAAGACCGCTTCCTTGATCTCTCTATTTTTAACATTCACAATGGTAGTCAAGCCAGATTTTGGGAGGATAAGTGGCTTGGAAACTTCACTCTCAAAGAGCAATACCCGTCTTTATACAATATTACAAGAAAAAAACATTTATCAGTAGCCAATGCTTTTGTTTCCACTCCTCTTAACATTTCTTTCAGAAGAGCTCTAGTTGGGGAGAAGTTACTTAAATGGAATGAATTAGTAGCGAAAATTGCATTTGTGCAGTTGAATGATCAACAAGATTCCATTAAATGGAGCCTTACCAGACAATGATCTTTTACAGTGCAATCTATGTATAAGCATTTAATTAATCAAATTGCGATGCCTTTAAACAAGTTGCTATGGAAGTTAAAATTACCACTTAAAATCAAGATATTTATTTGGTTCTTGATCAAAGGGGTCATTTTAACCAAGGACAATTTAAAAAAAAGAAATTGGAAAGGAGATGATAGCTGCTGTTTTTGTGACAATAAAGAAACTATCCAACATTTGTTCTTTGATTGCCATATGGCTAGATTTGTTTGGAGAGTCTGCCAAGTGGCTTTTAATCTTGAACCACCAAAAGATGTTGCCAACTTATTTAGACTGTGGGATGTACAAACAGACCAACACTTACGCTCCCTGATTTGTATGGGTGCAAGTGCAATTTTATGGTCTATTTGGCTATTTAGAAATGAAGGGATTTTTGATAAAAAACGACTATATTCTTATTTGCAGGTTGTTTTCAGGGCAACTTATTGGACCCGTTTTTGGAGCGCACTGCAGAAGAAGAGCGACAAACCTTTTATAAAATGGGCATGTCGCATGATGGAGACCGTGGCTATGGAAATATTCGCCAAGCATGGATGGGCGTCGTTCAAAAGGCTTAGCGCTTAGCGTTTATTCGATTTTCCCTTCATTTGGTTTAGCTTTTTGAGAGCTGAAAAAGATGTTGCTTTTGTAATAATGATTGGTTGTGTGCAAACCTCTTGCGAGACCGGAATAAAAATTCCTTTTTCTAAAATATTTTCGGATGTATTCAAAGTGTTCTCGGTGTTTTTCTGCAAGTGTTTCTGAAACATATTTTTGAAGTGTTTCATCGCATTCGGGCGCACGTTGCAAATGTTGCATCTCCCTCATTGCTTTTTTGCTGCCACGCCTCGGTGTCTACTCCTCCTCTAGGCACTAGTTGGTATTATTTGCCCATTGCTCCTCCTCTTTCGATCTTTGTTTTCAAGTGTTTTTAGGTATTTTTTCAAGAGTTTCAAATTCATGTTTAAAATGTTTCATTTGTTTTCATATGTAGATTGCAGTTATTGCATTTAGATGTTTCAAAAATAGATCAAGCGTTGCATCTTCCTCCTCGCGTTTCTATTGTCTTGCCTCGCCATGATCGGGCGTGGGAAGGAGGAGACGGTCCCCATTGGCGTAGGGGTGGACCCCACATGCTTGCGGCGGGACGCCGCGGCAGAGCGATGGTGTGTAGGCACGGGGCGTGGGACAACGGCGGCGGCACGGGTGGGGGATGTGGACGAGGGCCTACTGGCTGCGGGCGTCAGGCAGGGCCGGCGTCCGGGACGTCCGGCGCCCGGCTCTACCCACCCACCCTTATCCTCGGATCGAGCGGCGAGGCCGACCTCGCCCGGGCCGGACGGCGCCCGATCTACGCCCCCCACGCCTCGCGGTCACGATTCACGGGTGACGACCACGCGTACGTGTACCAGGCCATTATACCACCGGGCCCATTACCACCGCCACACGACTGACGCCGTCTCCGTACGGCTGACGCGGCTCCACTTCCACGTCCGGTGCTCGCCGGCGACGGCGACCACACGAGTTAGTCGCTTTTGCGTGTGCAAGCAAAGCGAGCGTCTAGGCCATCAGGAAAACACGAGCGTTTCGCGAATAGGGAGGGGGGTGCCGAGCACTCGCCAGGCATAGCGCGAGATATACTCGTAAAGCGTACTCCACCGACAGCCGGGTTGGGCGCTTGTGTTTGGACGGTTCCGTAATTTCAAAGATTTTGTTTTATTTAGCATATTATAAGCGCGGAGAAAAATGGGAGATTAGGGGAGGGTGATTTTTCGATTTTTACAGTTTTACTGTGTGTTTAGAGAGAAAAACAAGGGCCCAAAAAACAATGGGACAGAGGATAGTTTGTTTTTTACCTGGCTCTCGAGCCGGCGCTCGAACACGGAGCCCGGCTTGCTGGTCCACACAAACTCGAGGCATACTGCCCCGGCGCCTCGGCCTCCCACCGCGGGGGCGCCACGGCAAGCGGTGGTGGCGCCCGGGCGCAGCAAGCGAGGCCTCCCTGCCTCGCCTCCAGCGTCCTCGCCGGCGGGCTTGCCGATCTCCGGCTGGCGGCGGCGGCAAGCTGGCCGAGCTCTGCACGCGTCGCTGCTCTCCTTCTCTGCGTCCTTGGATCCGCCACCGGCTTCGCCCGTAGGGCCTGTTCGCGCTTCCACGTCCGATGACTCGCGGGCGTCTCTGCGCCTCCTCGTCCTCCCTCTCGCCGCCGCGTCGCCGTCGCCGTCCCGGCGTCGGCCGTGCCGCCGGCATTATCCGCTGCGGCCGCTTCCAGACTGACGCAGTTGGACTCCTTGCACGACGCCGGACTCGCCCTTGCCGGAGACACGATCCTCGCCGACGCCCGGCATAAATCGTCGTCCATGAGTGATCCTTGCCCGCCGCCGCCCGGCTTCTCCTCCTCGTCTTCCTCCTTCACCGCCCGACGGATTGGCCTCGCCCGGAGATGCTCCTCTCCCTCTCCTCCTTGAGCCGTTCCACTTTGGATTGCAACGACGGCAAGGCACGCCGGTGGGAAAAAATACGAAATCAGCATTTCCGCTAGAAAAAACGCTGACCAACCAATCAGCATCGGGCGGCTGCGGCGAACAGAGCCGGCCCAGGCGTGTTTTAATGTTTTTCATCTCATTAATATACTTGTCCGGACTGGGGCTTTTTTTTCCGGCCATTTACCCGATCGAGAGATCGTATCGCTCGACCTCGCGGTGGAGCTCGGCGACGCACAGCTGGCGGAGCTCCTCGACGCACCCGTCGGTGGAGGCGGCGTCGGGGTCCTCGTCGCCGCCGTCTTCGGCGCCCGGCGCCCGGCGAACCGGCGGTGGAGGCGAAGCGAGGCGGCAGCCGACGGGCGTGAGGTCGTCGGTCGCGGGGGGAGGGCGGCGGGACAGCATCTCCATGGCAATGGAGTCCCGGTGGCGGTGCCGTGCTTCCGCACGGCGCACGCCCGAGGAGCTCCTCCCACGTGCCCAGATCGCCGCCCGGCGGCCGCCCTGAGGTCCCCTGGTGACACGCCGGGATCGTCCGATCTGGCCGTCATCCTCGCGCCTCCTCGTCCCGGCCATACCGGCTCCTCGTCCGGCGATGGCGGCGGCGGCGGGCGGTGGCGGCTCATAAGCGCCGCCTCCATGGATTGGAATGGAATTGAACCGAAGGTGAGCTAGGGTTTGGTCGGTCTGGTTGGGCTAGCCCCGCCCCCTGTTGCCGTTGCCCCCCACTGCGGCCTATCTATCTCCACGACCCTGTGTGGTTCGTCTAGGTTTTGGTTCCATCCAGCCCCTGACCCCCACCACCATCTGGTCCCTTTCTCCCTCTCGTTTTCCTTTTTCTGATTTCTTTATTTGGTTTGGTTTGGTTTGATCTCCTTTCAAAAATGGGGAGCCGCCGGGGAAAGGCCTCCGCGCAATTTCAATGCCTCTTCCCTGCGTGGGCGTGGGGTCTTGCTAAAATGGGACCAAACTGAATTCTTCCAAATAATTTCGTGCCCGGGCCTACCTACCACTGACTATTCCATCCAATTTTAAATTCTCAAAATTCTCCCAGGCATCATGGCGCCTACGGCTGCGGGCGTGGCAAATCGTGTGACACTCCGTACAACAAAACTGGACCGGCCCAATAACACTCGGTTGCTAATAACCAACCTGAGCCCGTAAAATGGCCCAACTAAATACCGTTTAATTAATTTAATAGGTACAAATTGTTTTATTTTTTTGGCCACAGATTTGAGTGCTAGCTATAATAGTTTCATAACCAATGTTCGATTTCAGAAAGAAGTTTCATAACTGGATTAGTCGACAAGTTGATTGTTAACTGAACTTTTACTTTTCGGTTAATGGCGTCATGTGATACTCAACACTAAAGGCTGCATTGAGTCCCATTCCCAAGGTTGTCTTGCCAACCACGCTCTAGGCTTCTTAATTTTTAACCATGGTTCTTAAGCTCTACTACATCAATCTACTATTCTTGTAACGGAAAAAGAAAGTACCGATGAGCTAATTAGTAAGTTTTAAAATTTCTGACTTCTTTTACCCAACCCAAAGTTTTTTTTTTATTCACTCTATAAATGCTAAATTATTTTGAAAGTCATTTGACAAAGGATGAAAACACATATCTTTTTTGGGTACATACTCATGATAACATTTTATATATTGTATTTACAAAAATGTTAAAAATATAACAAAAGAAAAGAACAACTTGCTCACCTAGTCAAACCTTTAATGCACGGAGCTCTGCAACCATTGGATCTCCATCCTATTCTCCATCTCTGTTTCCTACTCTTCATCTTTCTCCTGTTGTTCTCTAGACCTGCCTCTGTTGGACCACTCCCTCTGATGAGGACATCGCCACGCTGGACACACCGACGCCATGGTCTTCTCCAAGTTGCAACTCATCTCCAACTCAGCAGCCCTTTCGGATTCAGCAGACACGTCGTCAGTGTTTTGATCATAATTCTCTCATACGACGTCGAAACGAGGCGTGTGAATATGCGTTGGAAAGGGGACGACGACGCCGTCAGTTTGGTTCTAGTCCTAGCTCCAGAACATTCGTGGATCATGCTGTGTGACCATGAAAAGGTGCTGCGACACCTACTTTTGGGCCCACTTGGCCTTGTATCGAGTTGGGCTTATGGCCCATGTTGTGGGCGCCCCCCTGGTGCGCCTCCAACCCTAGGACATTTATATCATCGTAGCCGCCGCCAAATAGACTTGGGTTTTGTTTAGTTTGAGTTTTCCATCGTGAAACTTAATTGATTCATTGTAACGGTGAAGACAATTCCTTTTACAGTGATCCAAGGCCCCTGTTCTAGACCTTCTCCACTGTGTCGATTAGTCCTTTGGAACCGAGTTCTTGAACCTTCAATTGAAATTCGCATTATTCATATTTGCAATTTCAGATTGCGTGTTGAAACCATCTTGCTTGTGTTCTTCGATTCACTTGCAGGATCAGCCTTCTTGGCGAGGTCAATCAAGTTGTGCTTGGTTGATAACCAACGGAGCAGTGGTGTAACGGTTGCAGGGTTCGAATCGTGTCTGATTTGAAGCCGGATCGCCAACGTCGAGTCCTCCACCAATCGAACTTACCAATACCTCTCGGAAGATCGGGGCCGTGCCTCATCACCCCGCCACCGGCCAAGCCCGCCCACACTGCGGCAACTTCACTCCCTCTTCTCCTTCCCCCCTCTCATCCTTTGCCTACTCCAACTCGGTGAACGGCCACGACACACGCCTGCCCGACCTACCTTGGGGTCCTTCACCACTACCAGGGACCCTAAACCGCCCCGAACCATCCCCACTGCCTAGCCGACCTACCTCCGAGGGCCTCTCCTTTATTCTAAGGCTAAAAGAGAAGTAAGCTCGCTGGAACCCTAGATCCAAAGGAGGAGGAGGAGGTCTACCCATGCCGCCGTCACTGCCATCGGTGGCGACAGAGGAGGAGGAGGACCCGCTGTTGACGGTAGATAACGATCATTTTTAACCGTCAACTAAATGCATAAAGGAGATCACCACTAGAAAAGATAGAGGCTTTAACTGACAATTTCCGCGAGTTTTGGTGATTTCACATTTTTTGCAGGATTATTTCAGAAAAGAGAATTAAAGGATTTAATTGCAAGATTAGCACGAAACTTAACCGCGATGGAAAATATCATCAACGGATTCAGAAAGGGTCCAGAAAATACCAGAAGAAAGCGGAGCCTGTGCCACGGAGAGGTAGGGCCGTCCCGGCCCCATCGGCCCGCCGCCCCGGCCCCCCTGCCAGGCCGCCCGGCACCCCACGGTGGGTCCCACCTGCCCGGCTTTCGGGAGTGTTCCTCCCACGCCTTTGAGGATCAATCTTGGCCCTACGTGAAGTCGGTTTGATCCAACGGCCATCGTTTCCTCCACCGGGCTATAAATATGAGCCCGCATCCCTAGGAGCAATTAGGGTTTTGCCTCAATTCATTTATCAAGATTAGACTAGAAGCTAGGGTTTCCGGAGATTAGAATTAGAGCTCCAGTTCTTCAAGTTCTAGATTTGGTTTTGCTAGCATGGTTCAAGTAGAGTTGGGCGCTTTCGCTCGAGCTTCCGATCTGCAGTCAAGAGATTGGTAATTTGTATCACGTTTATGACTTTGCTCTTAATTACTCTATTGCTACTTATTATATTCTTAGTTTACTCTAATTGCATTCTTGATATAGTTATGATTGGTGATGATTATAGTCATATGTCGTAAAGCGCCTAATTCAATTCTCGAGTGGGTTATGTGGTATTTATTATGTAAGCGTAGTGCTTAGATATCATATATACCTACGATTGCATCCCGATGTGCTAGGTAGTGTGGTAGGTCGTAGGCGCATGGGCCTATTGAGTCCCTCGTATTCCACCCCTCGCATGTAGGCTAGTAGAGCTTGGGTCGCGAAGGAGGTGACTTATGTCTCAATATCCTCCCAGTTGATGCTCCTTATCTTTGTTTTCTAAATTGATTATACTATAGATGAAAGTGTGTATATTGGTGTGATCTGTAGACTTATTATTTAGGGATAATTTAGAAGTTCTTTACTCTAGCCGAATCTCTTGTCTAACCAAATCATATTAATTGAGTCTTTAATCTCGTCTCTGGAAAGTCCTCTTTTATTATGTTATCTTTATCTTTATTGTTTATCTTGACTCACCCTGCTAAAGCAATAGAGTGGTTGATTATCATAGGTTTGCACATTTATAAGTCATAGTCATAACTCTTTTTCTACCCTTTTAGAGGTAATCCAATGCAATAAATAAGTTTTCCTTTTGGCTAAAAACAAATCAATGATACTTGAGAATCTTACCGGGTGAAATGCTACAACTTGCAGATATATTCTATAGAGTTATTTTTAGAGCAGTCAAGTGTAGATTCTTTTTCAATATTTTTGACATCATGTTAGGGATAACAACTTAATGCGAAGTGATGTTAGAAATGTCAACAAGCATTTTCTGGTGCCGTTCTTTGGGAAAAACAACATTTAGTTGCCGGGATAATTTCATTAGGGGTATTCAATCTTCAAAAAAAAAATATTTTCAAAAGAAAAAGTAATATGGCTATAGACATAAATACTTATAGATAGATCAACACCTTTTGCTTTAGCAGGCTTACCCTTGTTTTGTCTTTGTTTATATTTTATACAGGGTAAGTGCAGGATTGGTTGTGTGCCATCAATTTCCATCAAATAAGAAGCAACCAAGACCCTTAAGAAGCTAACACCGGTGAGAAGCTATGGTGAGAAGACATTGCGTGAATTCTCTGCTCCAAGCACCGAGAACATTCGCGTTGGACAACATGATTATAAACTTAAACCAAGCCTCATCAACATGGTGCAAGCTATCACATTCAGTGGAAAGAAGGATGAAGATGCTAATGCTCATTTGCAGAATTTCCTAGAGATTTGTGTTGACACTCGTTAGCGTCAACTTTTACTAGGACATTAAACCCGAGGGAGAACATGAAAACACACTAGTCCAGGGCTTTATCTGACAAATTCCACGAGTTTTGCATATTCTGTATTTTCCAGGGTGATTTTCAGAAAATCTAAAAAAGAGGGATTCTAGTGCAAAATAACCACGAAACTTATCCGCCATGAAGGACACTGCAGGAAGACTCAGGAAGACTCTAGAAGACACCCGAAGCAACGGGGGGCCGAGCCACGGGTGGGGCTGGCCGGCCCCACAAAAGGCAAGGCGGCGCCCTAGGGTTAGGGTTGCGGCCTCCCTTTCGGAATGTTCCTCCACCGCCTCCAAGGATGCATCTCGGCCCTACGTTACATCGGTTTGATCTGCGGCGCACGCACGCGCATCCCACCGAACTATAAATATGTGGGTAGACCCCCCCGGAGAGAGCCAATTCATTATTCATCAAGGCCTCAAGCCATCAAGCATCAAGGAGCCTTTAAGTTCATCAAGAGCCTTCTAGTTCATAGGATTAGCTAGCTAGATTAGAAGTAGAGGAGATCTAGTTCTTCATTGGGATCTAGACCCGGGCGGCGTGCATGCGGAGAGCGAGAGTTCGGTAATAGATCTAGTTCTTAATTACTTTATTGTATTCATTATTCAGATTAGGGAGACTTTACTCTAAATAGATTCATATGTTCTTAATTGCAATAGTTATTGTCTACTTTGATTATATGTCTAGTTTAGTTACTTCGATCTTATTGAATTCATGTAATTGCTCGTTGTTGACGGTCCTTAATGATCAAATCCAACCGTCAACTAATCTTCCAAAATGATATAAAAGCAATCCATCTACCTAGAGTAGGGCTTTAACTAACGAATTCCACGAGTTTTGGTGAATCAATGGTTTTACAGGTAAACACCAGAAAAGACACACTTTTGAGTTACACTGCAACATAGAATGCCAGAATGGACACCATGGCAACACAGGAACATTCCAGAAGAGACGAGAAGGTACCACACCGAGCCAGGGGCTCGGGGGCAAAGCCGAGCCGGCCCGTCGGCCCTCGGGACCGGCCGGTCTGGGGCAAGCCCCGGTTGCGCCCTGGTTCGCCCGGTTTATTCCACCGCCTTTGAGGAACGATCTCCACCATCCGTCAAAGTCGGTTTGATCCAAGGGCTCACGTTGATTCACCAGGGCTATAAAAGGAGAGGCACACCCCCCAGGGGGAGAATCCAAAAGAGAAGAAGAGAAGAGCTTTAGCTGGAAAACCTAATTAGGATTCTTGGAGGTGTCCCTTGAATGGATGACCTCTCGAGTTAGCATTCCAAGAGAGAGCTAGTTCTATACCTCTAGAAGCTAGTTCTTCAGAGGGAGAGAAATAGAGTTTAAAGATAAAGTTTTGGAGGAGTATCGGCCTGTCGATGCTACCTCTACGGCTTGTATCTGAGACTACTTTGGAGTCAACTTCTGTGTTCAAGTAAGTAACATTGTTTATTCTGTTTTGCTAGTTTACGACTCTTTTGAGTACTTTAATCCTTGTAGCTCTTGGGTTAGAGTAGTATTCGTAGTGTAAGCGTGGTGCTTAGACTCCGTTGCTCGTAGATGTACCCTATTGTCTGGATTTGGTGGTAGCTCACGGAGGTGACTTATAGCTCCGTTGAATCTTACTTATTCCACTATCCCGTCAGTAGGCCTAGTAGGAGAATAGTTGGTAGTTAAGTATAGTTCTGTCTGTGCTTATCCTATCTAACTCCCTAGTGAAACATTTTAATCATAATTTGCTTGAGCCTGAACTAGAAGCCCTAGTTGTCCCCTCTATATCCCTACCTTCTATAGCCTTGTTTGCTACTCAGTTGGTTAAGTGTAGTTTAGAAGACCCTCACACATCTTTCTTTGGGTTCGATATTAAAACTGGGTATACTTATCCGGTGAAGTGTTACAACGTATCTGTGCGCTTGCGGAATTCTTCAGTAGGCATTAACAGATACCAACAAGCATTTCTGGCGCCGTTACTGGGGAAGACGTCGCTGAGATCACTCTGAACTTATCTTAACCTGTATTATAATCTAATCTTTTCTTTGTAGACTATCACTCTTTACCTTTTCCATTTCTCTTTACCTTTTCTATCCTTCAATGGATCAACTTAATTCTACGCCTATCTATAAATATAACTTCATGAGCCTACGCTTAGGGCCAGAGCCATCTGCAAAGCCAATCTTAGCCTCTGACTATAAGCTACGCCCATGTTTAATAGACATGGTTAGAAACCAATCTTTCTCAGGAGAAGACAATGCTAGCCCTTATTCTCACCTCAATGAATTCGAACAAACCTGTGCGTGTTTGCGCATTAAGGATATGTCCGATGAGACTATCCGATGGAAGCTTTTTCCTTTCTCTTTGACTGGAGAAGCTGGACATTGGTATCATCTCCACGTTGAGAGTATTAAAGGTGACTGGAAAGCATTATGTGCTGAATTCTACCTTCCATTCTATCCTATTTCTAGGGTAGTAGAGCTCCGCTTAGAAGTTCTATCCTTTAGACAAGAGAAGAAGGAGACCTTAATTGAAGCCTGGGAACGCTTTAACTGCTTAACTCATTCTGGACCTAGTCTATCTATACCAGACCCCATTCTACTTCAACATTTCTATAAGGGTCTGAATAGAAAAACCATGAAATTCCTTAACCTTGCTTTTGGAGGATCATTCTTGCATATCACTCCTGATGTTGCAAGAAACGTCCTTACAAAAATTCATGAAAATGAAGCATCTTTAAAGAAGCTAGTAGAGGAAGAAGATCCGATTGTTGATCGGAAACCACATCTCAACCTGCAACTATCAACGAGCTTGAACCACAGGAGGAGGAAGAAATTCCACTTACAAAATTCATGCTCGAGATCGAGGATGATATATTTGTTGATTATGAAAACACCTCGAATTATTATGCTATTAGGAGACCACAGACGTCAACGAAGTCGTCACCTAGTAAATGAGTCTTAAAATTTTCCGAGGTGACTTTCCTTAAGCAAAATGCTAAAGAGCTTGTGTCGATTATAAGCAATGATTGGTTGAATGAATCGAGCTTTCCTCTGATATCATTCGAGTTGATTTTGTATCAACTACCATACCTTGCCGAATCCACAAGGGATCTTTTGAAGCATTATACAACCCTGTTGTGGGAGTTAACATCATGTCTGCAATATTTGCTCAAGATCTTTTAAAAGACATGCCCTTAACCCCAACAATAAAGTTTATGAAAAGTCCTTTAGGCCATCTTATTCCAAGTTTTGGAATTCTCTGTCTTACCTATTTATGTCAAAGAGATAAAAGTTCATTTGAGCTTCTATGTCTTTGATGTTATAGAGTTTGACATATTGATTGGGCAGCCTATAGAGAGACTTTTGCAAGAAGGACAAGAAGGGAATTTGAACATTAGCCTTGGAAAGAATTTTAAAACCGCCTATATCCATAACTCGTGTTCTCAATAGTGAGACTGAGTCACTTCCTGAGCCTGATCCTATGGAAGAAAGTCCTAGAAACAACCCTTGAATCATCTTTCGAACCAGACTTCGAGGATGATCCCGACCACTAGAAGAGGAAGGAGATAGTACGCTAGAAGCTGACCCTCTAGATGAGTCTGAGGAACCACCTAAGCCTCCCATAGAGCTCAAACCCTTGCCTTCTGGGCTTAAATATGCCTTTCTAAATAATGATCGAGAATCTCCTGTAATAATTAATGACAAACTCTCTGAGGAGGAGACCTTCCGATTAATCACAGTCTTAGAAAAGCATAGATCTGCTTTTAGCTATTCACTCCAAGATCTTAAAGGAATCAGTCCTGTTCTTTGCACCCATCGCATTCCTACAGATCCTGAGATAACACCCTCTAGAGAACCACAACGTAGATTGAACAATGTGATGAGAGAGGTTGTTAAGAAAGAGGTTTTGAAACTGTTACATGCCGGGATCATATATCCTGTGCCACACAGTGAGTGGGTAAGCCCTGTGCAAGTTGTGCCTAAAAAGGGAGGCATGACAGTTGTTTGAAATGACAAGAATGATTTAATTCCACAAAGAACTGTCACGGGATGATGGATGTGTATTGATTACCGAAAGCTAAACAAGGCAACAAAGAAAGATCATTTTTCACTTCCCTTCATTGATGAGATGTTGGAAAGATTGGCAAATCATTCTTTCTTTTGTTTTCTTGATGGGTATTCGGGATATCATCAAATACCAATCCACCCCGATGACTGTTGACGGCCACTATTGTATTAATTCAACCGTCAACTAGCCATAAAAAGGATGAAAATGTGATCACCAAAGTAGACATAGGGTTTACACCGACCAAATTCCACGAGTTTTGGTGTTTCACTATTTATGCGGCGAAAAAACGGAAAAGGCGCAAACATACAAGCTTATCGGAACAAGGAAACGGAAAACGGACTCCACGGCTACGCAGAAGATTCCGTAAGAGATGAGAAGGCACCACACCGAGCCGGGGGCCCGGAGGCCACTGGGGGGTGGGACCGGCCGGTCCCACCCCTGCACCGGTCGGTCCTGCCTGGTCCCCGGTCCAGCCCCGGTTCGCCGGTTCGCGCTCCACCGCCTTTGAGGATCGATCCTAGCTGCCCGTCAATGTCGGTTTGATCCGATGGCTCACGATCATCGCCCAGGGCTATAAAAGGAGAGGCACCCCCCTGGGAAGAGAGCCCCCTATTCATTCATTCCTATTTAGAAGTCCAAGCATCAGCCGGAAACCCTAATCAGAGCTCCTTAGCTAGGGCCTAGATAGCTAGATTAGAACTAGAGGGAGGCAAGCGCAGGCTTGGATTCCGGAGCCATCAAGAGCTTGGATTTGGTATAGTTCTTACCTCCTCTCGCCTTTGTTCTCTTTCATTGTATAGTTATATGATTGCTACAATTGAATTGATGAATTCTCATTTACTTATATTCATAGTTATTATGTTCCTTGTCTATTATGGTTATATGCTTAGTATAGCTAGATTAACATTATGTTTATCCATAGGTTCGTATAGCACTCATCTAATTGATCGTTGGGTGAGTGATAAACATTGTGTAAGCGTGGTGCTTATACGTTGTTTATCTGCGAATGCACCCTATAGGCTGGGTTTGGTAGATCGCGGGTGTGACATTCCTGTTGAGTCCTATGTAATCCGAACCCCGTTTATAGGCACAGTAGTGCTTGTATACGACGGAAGGGCGTGCTATGTTTTCAAACTTCCCTAGTATGTACACTATGCATAAATGTAATGCTAACCTTAGCCATGACTACTAGGTGTATTGCACTAACCATAATAAACATTGACATGTAGCTAGGAATAACCCAGGAATATCTCTTGATGTTCTACTAGCAACCCTAATGATATAGCTAGGAGTCTCTATCTGTTTATGCTGATGATTATATACTTATCTTATCTATTATCTTGTGACTTACCCCCGCATTGAGTAGCGAGGACATGGTTGTTATGCCTATTCGTTACACTCTAGGTCAACACACTACCTTTACACAAGCCATATAGACCTTCCTTTGGGAAAATATAAATAACAACTGTTGACAGCTATTAATGACCAATTTTACCCGTCAACTAACTCCTGAAAGAGGCACATTGGTGATCACCAACATAGACTTAGGGTTTACACTAACGGAATTCCACGAGTTTTGGTGAATCCTTGTCTCTGCAGGTACACATCGGAAAAGCTATCAAAAAGGGCCAATGTGACAGATTGCAAGCACCTCAAATGATGAAATGGAATACACCATTGCGAAAAGCTCGTCGAGACAATCGAAACGGACATATCATTTGCCATTTTTGAAGTTCCGGATGAAAAGATATGAATTCCATCGCGGGGGCTGCACTAGAAGACTCCAGAAGGCGCGAGAAGACACCACGGCGAAGCGGGCCGCGAACAGCCCCCCGGAGCGGCCGGCCCGGCCCGACGCTACGGTCTGCTGGTGGCCAACAGGCCCAGCCGGCCCACGTGCTCCACCGCCTTAGGGTTTCAATCTTAGCCGTCCGCCAAAGTCGGTTTGATCCAAGGGCTCACGTTCATCCCACCGGGCTATAAAAGAAGGGCAGGACCCCCCAGGGCATCACACATTTATTTGCAATTCTCTCAAACCCTAATTGGGAGGTGTCCCTCGAATGGATAACCTCTCTGGGGCTAGAGATCAAGAGAAGATTAGTCCTCTCTAGGATCTAGTCTTCTAGATAATAGTGAGATGGAGAGTGAGGGAAGAGTTAGGAGGAGGTGCCGGCCTGTCGGTGCCTTCTCTATGGCTTGTACCTTGGCGGGATCAAGCTCTACTTGAGCTTGCTCCTGGGATGTCTCTGGTGATCAACTTCTAATGCGAGTAAGTTCTATGCCTTTATTGTTTATCTGGATCACGACTCTTTTTGAGTGCTTTATTCTCTTCCTAGGGGATTAGAGTATTATCGTAGGTGTAAGCATGGTGCTTAGGCTTAGGATAATCGTGGATGCACCCTACATTCTGGATTTGGTGGTAGCTCGCGGAGGTGACTTATAGCTCTGTTGAATCCTATGTATCCCACTATCTCGTTTGTAGGCCAAGTAGGACGCGGTTGCTAAAGAGATCTACATCCTATGTCGGTGTCTCTCCTTATGTAATGTCCCCAGTTAGCAATATAAGACATAGACTTGCCCAAGTTAGAAGAAGTGAACTATAGTTATCCTCTCTACTCTTCTATTATCATCAACCTTGATAGTTCTACCATAGTTCTACCCTAATCTAGTATTTATCTTCACCTTATTGCTACCCCTAGTTAAGTTAGACCGTAGTTGATCTCACACGTTTCTCAGTGGAACAAAACCTGGAATACTCCGGGATAAAGCTACAACGGTATCCGTGCGCTTGCGGATCATTCAGTGGGCGTTAACAGATATCAACACGCTTTTTAGCATCGTTGCTGGGGATAGGGATTTATCTCTATTTTTGGTAGCGACGTTAAGAAGTGTCAACAAGCTTTTTGGCACCGTTGCCGGGGAAACGGTTTGCTGAGTTGACTACGAACCTAGCTTGACTTTTCTTTTTCTTTTATCCTTCTTTCTTTTATCCTTTACTCCTTTCTACTTTCTTTCTTCATTATTTCTATCTTCTTTTCAACTTTTGGTTTAGAATGGATCACACTCCTATCAATCAATATGCTAAACCCACGAGCGCAAGCTTTAGGCCACTAGAATCTTCAGAGCCTATCTTAGCACCTGGTTATGAGCTGCGCCCGTGATGGGTAGAGTTTGTCCAAAAACAATCCTTCTCGGGAAAAGACGATGAAAACCCATACTCACACCTATGAGAGTTCTTACTAAGATGTGCATGCTTTCGCATTGCTGGCATGTCTGATAAGACTCTACGATGGAAGCTTTTTCCATTCTCTTTGACTGGAAAAGCTAAACATTGGTACAACAAAACCATAGAAAGTATGCAAGGAGATTGGGAATTGCTATGCTCTGAGTTTCAATCCAAATTCTTTCCCATCTCTAAGGTTATAGATCTTGGGAAGAGGTTCTACGCTTTAAACAGCTAGAGGAGGAATCTCTAGAAACATCATGGGATCGCATTAATGATCTCCTCACTACAGGCCCTGAACTTTCTATTTCAGACCCAATGTTGCTTCAACACTTTTATTTAGGCCTTGGTAAGGATTCTAAGAAGTCCCTTAATATAGTTTCTAGAGGATCTTTCCTTCATGTGACTGCTAGTGAGGCAAGGTCTTTGATTGATAAACTTTGTGGAAGGACACCTTGCCCTTGCATTCAATATGAATCCCCTGAGAAAGAGAAGGAATTGTTTCCTAGACAAGAGGAAGTTTTGATAGCTAAATCACACTTATTCCAATCCCAACATTTAGCTATCAGTCCCGAACCATCCAGATCCCAAAATCCACCAAGGGAAGAAGAGATTCAACCTTTAGAGGATAATCCTTTTGATGTTAATGTCGGGAAGAGCCTAAACTTCCAGTCCTATAAGAGACCTTCGAGTGAACATAATTCAAATCCTCTTGAGAAGGAATCTCTTAGAAAGCATCCTCTTTGGGAAGAATTCAAGGATGGCATGTCTAATGATGCCATAGAAGAAGAGCCGATTCAATTTGATTCCAACCCCATCTTCTCTCCTTCTTTGTCCACATTAGATGTCTTATCCGAACCCATCTTAAAACCCAACCTTGATCTCGAAGAATTCCCTGACTTTTGTTCTCCTGAGTCTCATGATGACCCTAGAGTTCCACTAAGACATATAGAGCCTAGGAATCATGATGGACTCGAGGATGACCAAGAAGTGCTACAACAATGGCTGGAATGCGTAGAATGGATGGACAAGGAAGAAGCCTTAATAGAATCCAGCCTAGGTCTAGATCCAAACGATAAACTTAGGACCCATCTAAGTTTGGAGGAGGCCATTGAAGAGACCAGCTTGAGGGCCACTAATCCCAAGGAAATCTTAGACATTAATATGATTGATGAAAGTCATAGGCATGAAATAAAGGAGACAATATTTTCGCCTATAGACATTCATGTAAAATCACCCTTGGAGATTGGTAAGGGAGATGACATCAATAAGCATAGAAGCTACTACAAAAAGATCTCATCAAAACCATGCTCATATGACACATCTCCTAAATCTCTTGGTCTCTCTACCTTGACCACACTCGAGATCCTCAACCTCCTCATACATCCTGTCCATAAAAACTTTAAAAGGGAGGTTGTAGATGCATATGTTTATCATAAACATTGCAAGTCTCGATGTGTGGATCTTGAGGTAGGTAGATAAGGATTGGTGTTGGAGGGGAAACCACTTCACCGTCTTGAAGCACGATTTTGAGGTTTCCCAACAATGAGCTTTTGTCCTGAGACTAGCACTTTCGATAGACAACATGAACTGCCTGAACTGCCCTTGAATTGAGTATAGAGATATAATTGTGAAAATATTCCTTCGGGTATTCTTGTCACTAATCTTACAGGTTTGAAGCAAGAAAAATGAAGGATGATGGTGCAAGGTATGTCCAACCAATTATTATACAACATTAGATCACATCTATCCAAACTTGATCTTGCCTTGCAAGAATTCAAGTGTGGGGGATATGCTTCCCTGAAAAATCTCATGCCATGTTGCTAATTTTGGTTGTCTCTACCTTTAAGCCATGCTCAACTTGCCATATAACAATCATGCCCTTTCATCTCTACTTGAATAATGAATCTCTACAATGCCTTCATGCTACCTGTGTTTGCTATAGTATGCTTAAGGTTTGGAGTATTTTTTATACATCTCTTAAAAGAAGCATGGTGCTTAGTTTAGAGTGTTGATCTTACTTCCAAAGGCCTTTTAAATTAAGTGTGATGCTTAATTTAGAATGTCTTCCTAAATCAAATTAGACGTGGTGTCTAGGTTGATTTTTGAACTAAGATTATGCTTTAGTAGACACTGGATATTTTGTTGGACTAACCCCTACAGGAAACTTTTAAAATCCAATCTGGGTAAGTCAAGAGATGAATTCAAATTAGAGATGAAGCAAGGCACATGATGAACTCTAATAACTTTGCACAATGAAGACACAGCTCATTCATCATTGATGGGAGGACTAGACAACAATCTCCCCATTCAAATCAATATATTCCTTCGGGTATGTGTTGTCACTAATCCTGTGTAGGCATAAAAATCCAAAATGATAAAAAGGGCACCATCTAGGAACAAAAGGAACTATGAACCGAGATATGAGATTGATCAAACAAGGAAAGCATCGAGCAAAACAAAAGGACCATCAAGAGTCATCTACTCTTCATCACATGGTGTCATCGTGCTCCAATGATGAAGGTAACATCCAAAGGTAAATAGTCACTACTTAAAATGCTTCTCCTTGGTTTTGGTATGAACATGAATAAAGAACTTAACATGTTTGAGTAATAATTATCCATGATCAATCCTGATTAACTCAACATGTCTAGTTCTTGGAGGTTGTTCATAGCATCACTATCTTGATTTGTAGTCTTAACCAAATGAGCTAAAAAGTTGCACATCTTATGCTTGGAAGATGATAGTCATGATCATGTAAAGACCGACGCATCATGTACAGATAGACAATCCTTTCTTGGGTTAAGCACTTCAACTCTTGTAGCCCAATAAACTTAAATGTTACATCCTTACTCAACCTTCTGATCTTACCTGTCATGATAATATTGAACAAAGCACACAACATCAACTCCATGTTGTTCAACGTGACTAAAGACAAGAGATGTGGAATAGAAGTTTGGTTCTGCTGGTGTTTTCCCACCAGTAGAGCCCATGCACTTGATCTCTGTCTTGTCTTCATGAGCAGGACACACTTTAAGCGAAGTGTGGGGGAGTCAATTCCCTACTTTGTACAAGTGAAGGTTCTGGACCTGTCAAAGCAACATCAAATCTCAAAATCAAGACGGGTTAGGTAGAAGAATGTGACACATCATAAAGGGCATCATCATAGAATCTTAATCTTCACCGAAAGAGCTAGCTTGGAGAAGAAGCACTTCCATGCACCCAATCAAAGAAACTCCAATTGTGTCGACACTGGAGGAATCAACAAGAAGGGAGAAGTCTTGTCCGGAGGACTTAAAAATCCGAACCCTTGCCGTGAGGTAATATCGGTAGTTATCCATATTTACATTCTTGCATTGTATGAATTATTTTCTCTTTAGCATGTTTACTTTTCCGCATTAGCATTGCATTGAAAAAAAACAAAAACAACTATGTATTCATCTTGTTAGATAATTCATGCATTATAAAACTTGAAGCCCCATGTAAATAGTTCTATGGTGTGTAAAATCCCGTAAGAGTCTTCACCGTGGTGGCATAAAAATAACAAAAATAATCATGCATACATGTTTTCTTTCCTGCTTAATAAAATAGAAAATCCAGAAATAATCATTGAGCATCTTGCTGCATTATATACACTATAACTACCTTTGAAAACCTCTCACAACAACGGTCAAGGTGAAACGGCTAACCACTAATCGCTTACCCTAATTCGTTCCACAAGTTTTGGTGTTTTGTGAGATGTTTGTCTGCAGGATGACTCTAAGAGCTAGTCCACCTAGGAATCTTCATCGACATCACTTGAAGTACACCTTCCCAACACACAGCTAATCACTGTATGGTGGAAGCAACTTCTTGTTGGATGAGATCGAGATTCCCGGCTACACTTGCTCTTGTAAGCATGAGCTCCACCGCGAGGACTGCTCAGCTTCAATGCTCAACCACGACAACAACCAGCTTTGGGGAAGGCATCCCCTAGGTGCCCAGGTAAGTGTACCTATGCGATTATCGAGTCAGTCATAAAAATAGAAAATACCAAAAATATGTGAGCACATGAAGGTTCACCATAGTATCATAAGAAAACTTAAAAATACCAAAAATATATGGACACATGAAGGTCCATGCTTTTTAGAGTCTTAAGAGTCTTATATAGTATTAGTATTAAAAATGTAAAACCAAATAAAAATGTTTGTTTAGATAGAGTCAATAAATAGGCAAGCCCTGAAGATGATCACTAAAGATGAAAATGATGAAATGCTGCTCTGTCATAACACCTTTGAAGTGCCCAGTTTTTAGACATAAGTTTTCCCAAGTTTTGGCTTTAACTATTTTGACATGAAGATTTGCTCTGAGCCTAAAACTTGTGGGTTGCATATGCTTGAACTAAGTCTAGATAATTGATTGATCTGATTGAGAAAGTTTGAGTTGCTATTTATCTTGTTCTGAGTGACACTAGAGTTCTAGAGATTTATCTTTTGAAAAATACAAAAACCTTACATGATGAGTTCCTGTACAACAAAGCTTACATTCCCACCAGAGCCAAAAATGATGAGATAGGCTAGATAAACTTCCACATATATGTTGCTTGTCTTGCATTGAGTTTTGTCAACCTTTGTGACCCTTGTGAGAAATTTGTCATGCTCTTGAATCAAGATCCACTTACACTCCACCTTCATATGCACTACTCTACACTAGAGTAGGCGCAACAACATGCCATTCCACCTACACCCATCCAAAAATGTTTTGCTCCTACACTAGGAGAGAACACCAAAAACATTTCTATTAGATAGCCACCCAATAAATGCTCCATGTTCTTGTTGCTATCTCTCAAAAATCTTGTGTGCCAAAAGGAGTGTTATGAGCTATGCAAAAGTTATAAAAAAAGAGATAAACTAAGGGAGTTGAAAAAAAAGTGGACAAGTGTCCGAGCAATGATACTTAGATGCCTGCCTCCCTGATGAAAAAAAAAAAAAAAGAGAAAAAGATAGCTCATACTCTCTGGCCAAGTTTCATATTTCAAAAGAGAGATATATCTTCAAGGAGCATAGCAGAATTAGGTTCCACCAAATATCCACCATATCCATACACTTGCACATCTTGATTTGATTGTATAACTTGTTTCTCCGTGGATCCATTGTTTGACTTCACAACTTATGCATTACAAGTATGCTCTTTCAAGTTTTCTCCTCACCTATGAGCTCCACATAAGCTTTAGTTACAGGATGAAAAGAAAGGCATAACATCATTAGTGCCTTGGTGAGAATCCACAAATACCACATACACTGAGAGATTTGAGAGTATCATACATGGAAACTCTGAGTTTTATTTGAAAACTTCTAAAAACTCTAGAATGATAGTTGAACAAAGAACTTGAGACATAGTGATTGGCTTGATCTTTCTGTCTTTCGATTGCTCAAGACTCAAGTAAGAGCTAATAAGCCCCATAGTCAAAGGTAACATAAGTAAGTTTGAAAGTCAGCTCAGTTATTGCTTAAGCTTGGAGGAGGATTTTTATCTGAATGCAGGTGTACTTCTGAGGAGTTACATCAAGATGGCTACAATGATTAAACTTATATATATCTTTCAATAGCTTTTTCTGAGTTTGGCTTTGCTAAGGGACTAGCAAAGGATAAGTGTGGGGGTATTGTTGACAGCTATTAATGACCAATTTTACCCGTCAACTAACTCCCCGAAAAGAGGCACATTGGCGATCACCAACATAGACTTAGGGTTTACACTAACGGAATTCCACGAAGTTTTGGTGAATCCTTGTCTCTCGCAGTACACATCGGAAAAGCTATCAAAAAGGGCCAATGTGACAGATTGCAAGCACCTCAAATGATGAAATAGAATACACCATTACGAAGAGCTCGTCGAGACAATCGAAACGGACATATCATTTGCCATTT
>JADLZL010006452.1:0-34618 GCA_015844335.1 Chrysopogon serrulatus
CTAAATGTTAATCAAGTGCATAGCATTTGCACTAATGCATAAGCATCATTTTGCATTTGATCCCAAGCATAAGCAATTGCAAGTTCCATGTGTGCTCCATATATGTTTGCTTAGCAATCTCAAAAAGTTGTTTAAAAATGTTTAGAATTATGTTGGAGGTAGGGTTTATATACAACTTTTGTATAAAAGTGCTTACATGTGATGATAATGTTGATTATACTTTTTATCAAGTCCCTAGAAAGCTTAAAGTACAACTCTATGTTCTTTTCAGATTTTGGGGTTAAGCCTTAAATAGAAGTTGTAGTATAAGTTGTGTGCTACAATTTTTATTCTTGGGTCTAGGGCTAAATACTATTTTAAGTTGCTCAAAAACTGCCTTTAAAATTGAATTCAGGAAGGTTTTGGCAAAAGACAGATTTTTTTTTGTCTGGATTTCCAGCAACATGATTCAATTTCTAGGGCTGATTTAATTGATTTTTCATGAACAAAAATCTGGAAACCAGTTCACCACTTGCTGGTACAAAGTTTGTACTTTAATACTATGGAGTTGGTTGAGCTTGATAGCTTTTGGTTAACCCTTAATTAAATGCTAAACATTGCTAATTGCTGTATTTTGAGTGCTGTTTAACTGAATCAAGTGCACAGTGTGTTTTTAGTGATGTTTAGGGGCTTGTAGATTGTAATCTGTTTGGAATTAGAACATGATCCTTAAATCAATGTTGTAGCACACACATCAGAGAACACGGTGGTGAAATTGGTTTGCCATTTGATGGTTTGAGCAGAGAGTTAGAGCGGCCAAAAGATCATGGTTTCAGTCGGTTCAGTCGACTACAGTGACCAACAGGGGCGGCAGTTTCTCGTCGGCCTCCTTGTGCCCGCCGGCGATTAGCCGCCGCTGCCACGCCGTGCTGCCTCTGTTCCTTATGTCGCGCTGGCCAGAAATGATTGGAGGAGTCTCTTCGCGCCCATGCCGTTGCCACCGGCCGTCCAGCTCGCCGCCGATCTTTCTTCTTTTTCCACTGCTCACCGCCGCCACTGCATCGGCCTCTCCGGGCTTCACGCGCGCGAGGAGTCGTGCTGCTGGCCGTGTGGACAGGTTCGTGAAGCCCCTGGCCATCTCCCAGTGCTCGGCATTGCTTATAAATAGACCACCTCGGCCACCGTCGTCCATTTTCTTCTTTCTGCCGCCAACGAACCGAACTCACCTCATCGTGAAATTCGTCGCCGTTGCTCTGTCACTTCCCAATTGCGTTTGCCAATAGTCCCACCAGCTCTCTGCGCCCCGATTGCAACTAGTCTCACGGGTTGCCATCGACCGAATCGCCCAGACAACCCTTGTCTTCTTCGTGGCCGCCCAGAGCGCCGCCGTGCTTGGCTCCGCCGTCGCCAAGCTCCTCCAGTGAGACCTCCATCCTACTAGTTGATGTTTCGTGTTTGCTTTGACCTGTAGAGCGTGATCAACCCGTCCCTTCTATCCCTACCGTGCAGGACACGCCGGAACAACTCTCGCCACCGTGTGCACGCCGCCGTAAGCCCCTGTTCCACCGACGAACCACCTCTGCACCATCCCTAACTTGAACAACGTGAGCATCGGGTCCATGAGAGATCACTGATGGGTGCTGAAGTCTTTAATTTAACTCTATCGTGCCCTAGGGGCCAGAACGCGTCGCGCCGGCGAGCCTTGCGCCGCCGTGCCGCCGTCGTCATAACCAAGTCGATTAGGAGCTAACCAAGACTCGTTTAACCTGTCAGCCATGTTCGTGTTGATATAAGGGAGCCGTAGTCACCCCTTGTCGGTGTCGGCGAACCGCCGGAGGGCCACCGCCGTTGAGGCAGCGGCGCTGGCCGCCATGGCCGCCGGCGAGGTTTGCCACGGTACCTGCGAGAGTCAATTAACACCTTAGATTGATGCACGGGGTCGAGAAGGTCATGTCGACAGACCTCGCCGCCCGGCGACCTCGCCGCGCGGGGCGAGAAACGCCGATCGACGCCGGTGTCGCCGCGGTCATCGCGGGGGGCACTGTGCACTGACCGTGGGGCCCGCTTGTCAGCCGCCAGTGTCACGCGGGGAGGGAGGGAGCACTGTGCCGCGGGGAAATAAGCGGTTTCACTTTTATTTGAATTTCCAAATAGTGCTGATATTTGTCTTTTTGTAGAAAAATAAATACAGCAAAAAAAAAATTATGAAAATTTTTGTGTGACATCCCTGTGATGGAATCTATGTGGAAAAATATAAAACCTAGAAAAATAGTTATTTTTGTTTGATCTAAAATTGCTCCCTTTAATTAAGAAATGGATGTTCCTTGATTTTTCTAGAATAAAATATTGATCCAAAAATTATGAAAATTATTTTGCAACCATTTCATGATATTCTAACCTGCACAAAAAGTTTGAAGTGAATTTGAAAATGTTTAATAAAATCATTATTTCCAAAATTAGAAATAAAAAGAAAAGAAGAAGAGTGTGATTGCATGTATGCTTTTCTAAGTATTGTAATTCCATGTCTTGCCAAGTATCAGTATATAGAGTACTGTTTTAACCTTGTAACACTTCAATTAAATAATAGATACTATTATTCCATGTTATGCCTATTAAAGCATAGTAATATTGTATGTGAATGATATCTTTTTTTTAAAGGCAATTTAATCATATGTCACTTATAAGATTTTGGGTTGTCTGTAAACTCGGGATCATAACACCCAAATGATCCATAGTGGCTCTCTCTTAATTAATAGGGATGATCATGATACTTGTTGATGACATATGAATGTTACTTTGTGGGAATTAAATCAATTCTCCCAGAGAGGAGATATGCACCTACTCCGTATAATTTAAAAACAAGTAATCTTTAACCTCTTTTAAACAGTCTTGATAATATAGTGTTGTCATCGAGAGAAAGAGAATTGCACACATGGAACCTTATGTAGCTTTCCATCATTACTATTAACATGATCATCACATCACGCGTCATTTCATGTCATACCATATTATCATTATGCACGCTATATGCATCCTTAATATTGATGCACCACATACATTCATATCGGATCCGAGAGAGAACCTACCATCGAGTACACCGTGATCGAGGAGGATCCGCAAGAGTCTCCACCCGGAGGAGAAGAAGGAACCACTGACCCGTTGCCGGAGTGCCCAAATCACGGTCCCTCCACTTTTCGCCGAGGCAAGCAAAGCATTCTATTAACCTATTCTATTTTGAAATGCAATTATTTATTCTCAATTGCTTTACTTTATATATTACGTTTATAGGCATTGCGTGATACCGTTGTTGCATGAATACCTTGTCCACCCAAATAGACCTTTTTCATTCCACTAGTATGAGTAGATAGATTTGATGCTTAGCCATGCTTAGATGATTAGAAGACGGATGATTCCTGTCATCCGCAACCCGAGGTTGGTACTTGTGATGTCCTTAATCATATGGTGGTTAATAATTGGAGACCGGAAGGAATTTGGTGTTTTTCGTCTGTATCGATTAAGGACCTAGCCGTATTCTGGATCTAGGTGTGAGATTGAACGTACCTTCACATAACCGCCGAATAACTCGTTTCGACGGTGAAGCTGGTTAGCTTATTCGAGGTAGTTCTTGAACCGCTTATGCATTGTTGGGACGATCGGAAGGTGGAAGGGTATTGGTCTAAAACCCTGCATGACTACGGGCTACGGGCTGTACGGGTATGACTTGTGAGGACACAGTACCATAAGGTTTGCATAGCGTGATCAAGCCTATCTTTTGAATAGAGCGAGCAGTAACTCGAGCGAGCCTGGTCCAACTCGCAAGGGTGTGTGATAGGGGCTTTACCCAGCTAGTGTAATCGATTTGAATCGCCGTCTCTCTCGGATAGTGAGAAACTCATACCTGACCGCAGAGACGTAGTTAAGAAAGGATAACTAATGTTGAGATTGGACGGATTATATTTGGTACCTCACTTAATAGATTTGTTTGTCATAAATGTAAGAAAGTAGCGTAGCCAATACAAAGATAGCTCTAAATAGCTAAAGTACACTTGACTTTTAACAATTAAAATAAGGATCAAGTTTAGTAAGCAATTTCCGTAAAGCTTGCTAGCCGACAAACCTTCCTTTCATACTTGTCATGTACCCTTGGAGCCTTTATCTTTTCCCTTGTTGGGTAAGTCTTGCGGAGTACAATTGAGTACTCAGGGTTTTACCCATCGTTGCAGGTGACATGCTATATGAGGGTTATTGCATTACGTGTTATAATCCTGTGGATGACGTGGATGAGTAAAGGCCATCGGGCTTGGCTATATCTATAACTCCATCACCTTGCTTGTACATGAGGTTTGAATAAAACTGGTGATTGTTGGTATAAATTAACTGCACCCTAAATAATGATTATAATCAGATTATCCGCAAGCGCACAGATATATACTGATCAGCACTTCACCAAGATCAACCCGGTTTAATATTGAACCCAAAGGAACAGTAGGTGAATTATGAAATAGCCCAATACTCTTAATCTAAAAGGATACAAACAATCTAGAAAACTATTGAGAATGAGGAAATAGCTAATGTACTCTAGTTCTAACTACCGGTAAACTTTGTATAATATCGTCTTATCGGACCAGTGACCTGAATAGGAGAAGAAACAGAGTAATCTGCCTACCAGACACCTATAGGCCTATCTGTCCTATCAACGGGAAGTGGACTACAGAGGATTCAACGCAGCTATAAAGTCACCTACGCGAGCTACCACTATCCAGCTGATCAGGGGACATTCACAAGCGATCATAACCCAGACACCACGTCTACGTTACGAATACTACTCTGACCTAGGAGCTACCCAAATCAAAGTACTCAATATAGTATGAGTTGCAAACCAAAGAATGAATATAAACAAATGCTCACTTGAATCGAATGGTAAATACAAAAGTACCTCGAACACGGCTCCGGGAGGGAGCCGAATCGAGACGAATGAGCTCCCCGAGGATGCTCCGACAGGGCCGGGGCTCCTCCGAATCTCTACTCTTCTACTCTATCTCTCTAATCTCTATCTTGATTGCTAGCCTAGATCTAGTGGATCTCTATCTAAAGCTCGATTCTTCATCTCTTGATCGGCCTCTTCCGGGGGTATGGCCCTCCTTTTATAGCCGGTGGGATTGATACGCGCCGTTGGATCAAACCGGCGTAGCAAGCGGCCGGGATGACTCCTCGGAGGCGGTGGAGGAAGGTTCGAAGGGGGCGGCAAACTCTAACCCTAGGAGCCGCCCGGTGGTGGGGGGGGGCCGGCCCCCCACTTGGCGGCGCTGGCCCCCCCGTTGCTTCGGGTGTCTTACGGAGTATTCCGAACCCTCCGGTGATGTGTTTGCGTCGCGATCAAGTTTCATGGTAAATTAGCATTTAAATCCCTCTTTTAGGCTTTTTTGAAAAATTTCACTGAAAAATGCACAAATCACCAAAACTCATGGAAATTGTCAATGGTAACCCTATTCTTATCATATATCAATGTCTCGGGAAGTGGTAATTACTAATAAATTTTGGGTGATAACAGGTGTCAACAATTACCCCCACACTTAGGCTTTTGCTCGTCGAGAAAAAGGTTGGTTTTAGTAAAATGGATATACATTCAATGCGTAACTTAGAGATTAAATTATATAGCAAAGTCTAGTGATCATATATTATGGAATTCTAAAGTGTCTATCATGGATCCTCAAGTGATTGCGGAATAAGAGAGCTGAAGACCGATTACTCTTTCTTTAATTATGTCTTTTGGAGTGAAGGTGTATTTGCAAAAACATAGCTTCAACCCTCTCATTTGTAATGGCACTAATGGTAGAGACATAAATTGAATATATTTTTATAGCGAGGGGAGAGAGATATCATATTCCTAGATCGAGAAAAAATTCTCACTTCTTGGCATATTATGTTGGAGGAACCATGAGTCTTTATTTTTGATGAGCACGTGCTCCTACTCCTTTCTTTCATCGAGGTTTCGGACACTTGTCCTTTTTATTTCCTCGTGATCTATCTTTCTGAGGTTTCGGACACTTGTCCCTTTTTATTTCCTTGGAATCTTTTTTGAATAGCTCATGCCTCCTTCACAATATTGCTCAAGATAGTGAATTTTATTTTTATTTATCTTATGATCTTTGGGAATATGATAAACCTCTTCAACCAGAGCCATAATTAAAGTTGTTTTGATATAATTATTATTGGATTCTATTGCAAAGAAGAGTGAAGCTAAATTTTTTTTTCGAAATAAAATCTCCAAAGACAAATTAACAGAAATTGAATAATCATTATCTTTGCTATCTTTCTCCCTACAATAAGTTAGACAATCATGAAGCACTATAGAATTCAGAATATTCATGACTCTAGAAGGGTGTCATATAATTTATTTCTCTTAAGTCATGGATTGAATGGGTTTATTATTTCGTGAAGCATTTATTATAAAGATTAAAAGTTTTAATTGAAATTCGGAGTATATGTATTTGACTTGTAATTAACTCGAACCTGACCATGACCGAAACGAAGAGGCGAGAGAAGGCAGGGGGGCGCCGCCCGGCCCCACCAGGCAGGCGCCGCCCGACCCCACCTCGGGGTCTCCTGCGGATCCCGCTTGGCGTGTGCGGTGTTGGGTCGATGTTGCTTCGAATTACGCTACTTTTCCGATCGTATTTTTGCTTCGTGATTAATTGCACTTCCCCACACTTGTTTTCCCGCATACTTTCTGCAATAATATGTGGAGACAAAATATTCCAAAAATATAGAGTAGAATAGATAACACACATTAATATAAAATAAGGCACTTTATTCATTTATGGTGGTGGTATAAAATAATTCAATAGACGCTTTAATGACTGAGCTAACGACTGCCCTAGCTCATTAGGCTTTGTCCTAACAAAATGACTCGACTCGACTGACTCCTTTAACTAATCGGACTAGCGGAAGTGTGCCTTATTGGATAACTAGGCAGTTAATGCTGCCCTTCATTATTGAGGCCCTGAATTATTGCTTTGAGGGCTGTAACCTCTTCTTCAAGCTTATCTTTGTCGCGCTTGAGGCTGCGGATTAACTTGAGATTAACCCCAACCTTCTTTTCTACGTCATCTATGAGCTTGTCCCTCAGCTTGTTAGATGTTTCCATCTCCTTGACAAGGTCAGAGAGGCCTTCAAGCTTCTCGTTAAGAGTGCGTAGGGTTGGTGCTGGCTGCTTGGAAACTTTCTCCAGTGCTAATGCTGGTGCTGCTCTCTTTCTCTTAGGCTTGGGCTTAGGCGCGATGGGCTCAGTGTAGCATACCTCATCAGGGTTTGCACGAACTCCTTGAACGGAAGGGCGAGCAGCATTGGAGTACTTAGCGCATATCGCCTGCCCTTCTTGTCGGTCTCGGCGCCCACGAGTCACTCATTAGGTCTTGGTGCAAAGAGTTGGGTACCCTTGGGGATAGCAATCTGCTTTCCTTTAGCACCTCCTTCAAGCATCATCGGCCTTGCGGTGGTGGAGGAAGAGCAGATGGATCTTGCACGTAGTAGACTTGCTCATGATCTTTGGGGGATCGTTGCAACTTGCTTCGGGCGGCACGACGGCGAGAGGCTTGGTGCAGGGACGAGGGCCTTCGAATCATCATTTGGGGATCTTTGTCGAAGTCCGCGCCATAGGAGACGATCGCCTTGTTCGCCATTGCTAATGGATCTAGATTGGAGAGCTCTCTTTGAAAGGGAGAGGTGGCTGGTTATGGAATAAAGTTGAGGAGTTCTAGGTACGTATTTATATGGGTTTTCGGTGTGGGATGAGGATAAAACCTAGGTTCTACGGGATCCGTACGAAGGATATATCCGGCTTGGCGTGGATAATACGCGAATATACGTAGGAAGAGTGTAGAAGGACGTGAGACGAGAGTCGGGACGAGGGGGGCAGGGGGCGCCGACCGGCCCCATAGGGGCGCCCGACCGGCCCCACCTAGGGCCCACTTCGGTGCCCTTCCGCGGGGTACCCGGACTCCTCCTATGTTTCTATTAGATGTATTTGCGGATAAAAAATTGCACCGAAATAAAATAGAACTTAATAAGTTGGTAAGCTGGATGAATTCGATTTCATCCACTACTCTGAATTAAATGGCTCTAAATAAAGTTTAAGTCGGTGTTCATTTACCTTGAATAACGTACCTTCGTTTGATTGTAGAGTTATTGCTCCATGTGGTGATGAATTTACAACGGTGAAAGGCCCTTCCCATTTGCTCCTTAATTTTCCAAGCCCGAATAATTTAAACCTGGAATTAAAAAGTAATACCTTATCTCCTGGTGTAAACTCCTTCTTCTTGATCCTCTTATCATGCCATCTCTTCGTCCGTTCTTTGTAGATCTTTGAATTATGATAGGCCTTTTCTCTCCATTCTTCTAATTTCGATAATTGCATTTTCCTTTTTTCTCCCAGACTTCTAGGTCCATGTTCCATCTTTTGATAGCCCAGTGAGCTTTATGTTCTAATTCAACTGGTAAGTGGCAGGTCTTGCCATATACCAATTGATATGGTGATATTCCCAAAGGTGTTTTATAAGCTGTCCCGGTATGCCCATAGTGCGTCGGGTAAGCGATCCTTCCATAAAGTTCCTATTTCATTCACTTTGTTTTTCGGAGAATATTCTTGATTTGTTTATTAGATGTTTCTGCTTTTGCCCACTTGTTCGAGGATGATATGGAGTAGCGACATTATGTCGTATTCCATGAGCTTGTAGGTATAAGTGAAACTTCTTATCAGTGAAATGTGTTCCTCCATCACTTATAACCATTGTAGGTGTTCCGAATCTTAGAAATATAACCTCTTCAAACATCTTCTTTGAGTGTTTTGAGTTAGCATTCTTGCATGGCATAGCTTCTACCCACTTGGATACATAATCAATCGCCACCAAAATATACTCATAATTCTTTGACTTCACAAAGGGTCCCATATAATCAATTCCCCGGACATCAAAGAGCTCTATCGAAGGTTGTTGGTGAGTGGCATAGCATCTCTTGCATTGATATTTCCGTGCCTCCGACATGCTCCACATCTTCGGATGAAATCTTTGGTGTCTTCATACATGGTTGGCAAAAAGAAACCACTCGCCGATTTTTTTGCATGAGTGCGGAATGCCCCATAATGACCTCCATATGGTGACGAGTGACATTTCTCGAATGATTTGCATGCCTTCCTCTCTTGGTACACATCTTCCGAGTAATCCATCGGCGCATACCCGAAAAGAGGTATGGTGAATCCCACATGTGGAGACGACTTTCATAAATGAGTCTTTTCTTATTTTCTCCACGGTGGCACGTATCCCGCAACCATAAAGTTGACAATATTCGGCGTACCAACGATCTGTCTTGGTCACTTTAAACAAGCATGTCATCTCTTAATGAGTCATTAATAGGTAGTTCCCGAGGTTCTTTGAAATACATCCTAGATAAATGATCAACAATGAGGATTTTCTATCCCTTTTCTATCTTTAATTTCCAAATCAAATTCTTGCAGCAATAAGATCCATCTTATTAATCGTGGTTTAGCATCTTTCTTAGTGAGCAAATATTTAAGAGCGGCGTGATCAGAATAAACAATTATTTTAGCTCCAACTAAGTAAGACCTAAATTTATCAATAGCAAAGACAACGACCAAAAGTTCCTTTTCGGTGGTTGCATAATTTAATTGTGCTTACGTCATTGTCTTGCTAGCGTAAGCAATTGCATGATGTGTTTTATCTTTTGTTTGTCCTAAGACTCTGCTCCTACAAAGATAATCACTAGCATCACACATAATTTCAAAAGGTAAAGACCAATCAGGGGGTTGAATGATTGGTGCTGATGTAAGTGCTTTCTTAAGAATATTAGCATTCTTCATCAAACTCAAAAGGTATATCCTTAGCTAACAATTTGGTCATTGGTCTAGCAATTTGTGAGAAATTTCTTATAAATCTACGATAAAAACCACAATGACCAAGAAAACTGCGGACTCCTTTCACATTAATAGGGGGAGGTAGTTGTTCAATTACTTCAATTTTAACCTTATCTACCTCTATTCCTCTTTTCGACACTAGGTGTCCTAACACTATTCCTTCTCTAACCATAAAATGATATTTTTCCCAATTGAGGACTAAATATTTTTCTTCACATCTTTGCAAAACCTTGTCTAAATTTTCTAAGCAATCATTAAAAGTTTTTCCATAAACTGAAAAATCATCCATAAAAACTTCCATGATTTCTTCTATCATATCAGAAAATATAGACATCATGCATCTTTAAAAAGAAGCGGGTGCATTACATAATCCAAAAGACATTCTCTTATAAGCATAAGTTCCATAAGGACATGTAAAGGTGGTTTTGCTTTTGATCATCGGGGTGGATAGGAATTTGGTGATATCCTGAGTAACCATCAAGGAAACAAAAGAAAGAATGATTTGTTAAGCGCTCTAACATCTCATCAATGAAAGGTAACAGAAAATGGTCTTTCTTTGTTGCTTTGTTGAGTTTTATATAATCTATACACATTCGCCATCCAGTGACAGTTCTCTTAGGTATTAATTCATTTTTATCATTTTGGACAACCGTCATTCCTCCCTTTTTAGGTACAACTTGCACAGGACTTACCCATTCGCTATGCGGCACAGGGTATATAATCCCTGCATGTAAAAGCTTTAGAACTTCTTTCTTTACTACATCCCGCATCGCATTTTGGAGTCTACGCTGAGGCTCTCTTGAAGGTGTAATTTCTGGATTGGTAGGTATGCGATGGGTGCAAAGAATAGGGCTAATCCCATTTAGGTCTTGGAGTGAATATCCAAAAGCAGATCTATGTTTTTCTAAAACAATTATTAATTTATAAGTCTCTTCATCAGAAAGTTTATCACTTATAATTACAGGATATTCTTGATCATTATTTAGAAAAGCATATTTAAGACCAGATGGTAACGGTTTGAGCTCAATAGGAGGTTTAGGTGGCTCTAATAATTCATCAAGAGGTTCAGGATCAACAAGGTCCTCCTCCTCTTCATCGATGAAGAACTGGGTATTATCTTCTAAATCGGGTTGAATTAAATCATTGAATTCAATAGTCTTAACCTCTTCTATTGGATCTAATTCGGGAAGGGGCTCTGCTTTAAATTTTCTTGTATGAGTTATAGGTATCGAAAAATTAAATCCTTTCCCAAGTTGAACACTTAATTTACCATTACGACCTTCTTGAAGAAGTTTTATTATGGGTACTCCAATCATTACATCAAAATCCCACACATCAAAGATATAGAAATTTAGCAAAATACGGAAATCATTAATAACAATAGGAAGTGCACTCAAAACTCCTAAACTAGGAATAATATATCCTGAACAATTTTTAAATAATTTATTTGTAGGAATTAATGGTATGTCTTTCAAGAATTTTCTAGCAAAGGTATATGACATAATGTTGACTCCTACAACTGGATTATATAAAGCTTCAAAGGGATATGAATCTACTTGTAACTTTATACTAACAGAGGGTGAACTGAGACAATACTTGAGGGGGATTGCTCAGATTCTATCAACCAATCATCTCCCAAAATAAAAATCAATTCCCTTTTTATTTCTCTTAGAAATTTTAAATCATCGAGGATGTGAAAGATTAGAATTAAAATCTCTAGAATGCTAAGGTTGAATAATTTTACGATAAAGTGTAGTATTCCCAAAATCATTAAAGAAATCATCCTCTATTTCAAACATCCACTCAGAATTTGGAATTATCTTATTAGCTAGCTTAGGTTTTGATTCAACTATAAATTGAGATGAATCAGGTAAAAGTTCATTTTCAGCTAAATGAGAATTTTCTTCTAACAACTCTTCTTTTTCTTCGGGGAGATCATTTAAAATATTAGTAAGAATAGTTTTAGCATGTTCAACAGTAATATGCATAAATGCTCCACCCGAGGCCAAATTAAGATATTCCTTATTTCTATCATCAAGGCCTAAAAAGAAATGTTGTAAAAGCATGGGTTCTGGTAAAGCAAGATTAGGTCCAGAATTTACAAAACCATCGAAACGATCCCAAGCCTTGCCTAGCGATTCATTGTCTAATTGTTTGAATCCTATGATTTCAAATCGAAGTTTAGCGACCTTTTCTACTGGGAAAAATTTAAGACAAAAGTATTTTCGTAATATTTCCCAATCTCCTTGACTACTCCCAACATGGCGATTATACCATTTCTTGGCTCTGCCCGTTAATGAAAACGGAAAGAGTTTCCATCTTAAAGTTTCATCGGCCATGCCTTTAATGGCGCACATGAACATGTGCGCTCAAAATCGATTAAGTGGGAATAGGGGTTTTCGCTAGTATTACCGAGAAAAGATATGTTCTGAACTAATTTAATTAATCCCGGGCGTAGCTCATAGCCGATGATGTGATAGGTTTAGAAGATTCCATTGGTGAAGGTACGATCCCGATGGTGCTCCATATTGATATAAAAGTTGAGATTCGTTTTCCATAATATATTTTTATTTTTGTTTTTAATATAAAAGGATAACTATAGACTAAGATAGGCTAAATCAAAATCAGCAAACCGTTCCCTGGCAACGGTGCCAGAAATGCTTGTTGGTATAAATTAATCGCACCTAAATAATGATTATAATCGATTATCCGCAAGTTTACAGATATATCTTGATCAAGCACTTCACCAAGATCAACCCGGTTTAATATCGAACCTAAAGGAACAGTAGGTGAATTATGAAATAGCCCAATACTCTTAATCTAAAAGGATACAAACAATCTAGAAAACTATTGAGAATGAGGAAATAGCTAATGTACTCTAGTTCTAACTACCGGTAAACTTTGTATAATATCGTCTTATCGGACCCGGTGACCTGAATAGGAGAAGAAACAGAGTAATGCGCCTACCGGACACCTATAGGCCTATCTGTCCTATCAACGGGAAGTGGACTACAGAGGATTCAACGCAGCCTATAAAGTCACCTACGCGAGCTACCACTATCCGCCCGATCGGGGGACATTCACAAGCGATCATAACCCCGGACACCACGTCTACGTTACGAATACTACTCGACCTAGGAGCTACCCAAATCAAAGTACTCAATATAGTATGAGTTGCAAACCAAAGAATGAATATAAACAAATGCTCACTTGAATCAGAATGGTAAATACAAAAGTACCTCAGAACACAGCTCCGGGCGAGGGAGCCGAATCCCGGGCGAATACAGCTCCCGAGGATGCTCCGACACGGGCCGGGGCTCATCCGAATCTCTACTCTTCTACTCTATCTCTCTAATCTCTATCTTGATTGCTAGCCTAGATCTAGTGGATCTCTATCTAAAGCTCTGATTCTTCATCTCTTGATCTGGCCTCTTCCAGGGGGGGTATGGCCCTCCTTTTATAGCCCGGTGGGATTGATACGTGCCGTTGGATCAAACCGACGTAGCAAGCGGCCAGGATGACTCCTCAGAGGCGGTGGAGGAAGGTTCCAGAAGGGGGGCGGCAAACCCTAACCCTAGGAGCCGCCCGGCGCAGGGTGGGGCCGGCCGCCCCACTTGGCGGCTGGCCCCCCCTGTTGCCGGGTGTCTTCCGGAGTATTCACGAATCCTCCGGTGATGTGTTTGCGTCGCGATCAAGTTTCATGGTAAATTAGCACTTAAATCCCTCTTTTAGGCTTTTTTAGAAAATTCCCCGAAAAATGCACAAATCACCAAAACTCGTGGAAATTGTTAATGGTAACCCTATTCTTATCATATATCAATGTCTCGGAAAGTGGTAATTACTAATAAATTTTGGGTGATAACAGGTGTCAACAGTGATGTAAAAACGCTTATGTTATTGTAGTTTGAAATAAAGACTACTTTTATGTAACATATTTGGAATCGGTGTTGTAATAAGATTCGATGTATAATTATTTCCACTTTGTACTCGTAGATTTGATGAATGATATACCTTAATCATGATCCCGGATGTACGTTGATTTACCGAGGTCCTTCGTGACACTCGGCGGACTACCGGGTTCGTTCGAGAAGCGGTGTATGCGTGTCAATGTTATTAACGGGGACGATTACGCTTAATCTCGGATGGATTGGTCGGTTCTGTCACAAGAAGTATCCTACTTCTTCCATTTCCCCTTGTATTTTATAGTTTATTCACTTGTTGCCAAACATACACCTAACTTAATATGCTCAGAACATGCATACTCTCACTTCTCTTTTATCTGTCTACAATGCTTTTATTGATTTCTCACATGCAATTTTCAGCTTCACTAGTACACAAGAGCTCTATACAGGCGGTTTCATAGCCATTTTCACTGGCGTTTTTCTCAACCGCCAGTGGGAGAGGCCGCTGAAAATAGCCGAATCGATTTCTACAGCGATTGTCTTAAGGAACCGCCTGTAGAAATCATTGCCCAGAAAATACGAAAAAATTGGAAAAAAATATTTTTAAAAGGCAAAAATATTTTTTCGAACGGGGAGGCACCCGCCCACCCGTCTCCGTCGAAGTCGCAAGTCGCAAATTTTTTCGCGTAAAATCGCTACGCTACGTGGGGGGTTCGAACCCGCGACCTCGGCTTCGTGCGTATCCACCTCTACCACTCCACCCACACGTCACTTGTGTCTATATCCCATTTCGGTTCCCCACATATTATCCCAAACCGATAGTAAATTTAATATTTCGGGGTATAAACGAATTCAAATAAAAAAAGTATTCAACTACAAACTTTCATAACTTTTCGAGATCTACAACTTTCATTTAGAGTGTTTCTTCATCCGAGGTCATTTGCAAAATTTGAATTTTAAATTTGAAAATTTCGTTCGTAGTTTTCCATAAAAAGATGATTTCAAATGAAAAAGTTGTCAACTATAAAGTTTCATAACTTTTTCGAGATCTATAACTTTTATTTTGGGAGTTTCTCCATCCGAAAAAGTTTGAAAAACTCAAAAAAATTAATTTCAAACTATTTCTACAGGCGCTTCTCTTAAGGAACCTTTGTAGAAATTCTACAGCGGTTCCTTAAGAGAACTTTGTATAAATAGTCGATTTCTCTTGGCGGTTTCTTAAGAGAACCGCCTGTAAAAATCGTATTTCTACTGGCGGTTCCTTAAGAGAACCGCCTGTAGAAATAGCGTCAATTTCTACAGGCTATTCTAAAGAGAAACCGCCAGTAGAAATAAAACGCCAGTGTCAAGAAAAATGGTTTGTGTACTAGTGCTCCTTACCTTCTGGGAAAGACACATGATCCAGCTTTCAAATGGAAGATTTGTGGCTTCTCAGCTCTATTTGACAGGGAAGCTATACCAGCTAGATCCGCTCATTTTGACTGCTGTGGATACAAATGGTATGCATTGTAATCATCAAAAGATGCATCAAGCAGCACTAAACATATCGTTGGTTTGTTTTATGGTGGTGGTATGTGTGTGGGGTTGGGGGAGGCGCAAAATGGTTATCTATCAACAGCGTTAATTAGACTTCCAGTTAGCCACAAATCATGTTACAGTGATGTAATAAGCAAGGCCAATATGTTTTCTTAAGTCTTCAATTTTCTTCCGAGTTGATATCTTGATTCATTTACCAGTCGCTGGCGGATCCAGGATGACACTCCGGGGGGCTAAGTAATGAAGATTAAAGGCTAAAGCTAGAGATTAGCGGTGAATTTGAACTAATCTACAGTGATTGCTACAGTAATTTGCATGGAAAAATATGGCGGGGGGGCTGCAGCCCCCAGCTCGCCCCTGGATCCGCCAATGTTTACCAGGTCCCTGGAAGTGACCCCAATGCATAGAAAAGCTGGTACTAAAATTCCATATGTAGCTCTTAGTCTTACTCTAAGCCTAAGCAGCTTCAAGCCTGGTTACGTCATGCATGCTGTATTTGAGCTATCTATATACAATCACTCGATTGGGTCATATTGTGGACGCAAAGGTAGCTTCCTGAACTTATTTTTTTTTAAATCAGAGCCTTCTTATTACAGCTGAATTGAAAACTCTTATGAGTCCATGCTTATACGCAAGTCTTATGAGTCCATGCTTATGCGCGAGTGACTCGCAAAACTTTTTTTTAAAAATAAGGCAGGAGCTCTAGCAATCAATTAAGTGGAAAACAGTTTATATTTACAAGGTGGCCCTAAGGCCAGAGTCAGGTGCAACATCAAAGCAGCAGCATAAAAACCAACACAACAATGGTTGCCCGGACCGGCAAAGAGCTAAGGGTGCACAATTGCAAAGGCTCTTCTATGCTGTTCTATGTCCTCCTTTGCTCGCCCAGCCACCTGAAGAGCTGTAGAGTATTTGTTGTCAAAAATTCTACGGTTGCGCTCATTCCATAAGTTCTACATGATGTAAATGGCCATTCCATTGAAAGCACGCCTCTTCTCTTTCGGGACCGTGCAAGAGATCAATTTCCACCAATCGACTAGGGACTCGGTGGCAGTTTGAAGGGCTGGCTGCAGACTTCCCAGGCTTTCCCAGGACAAGACCTTGCTCCAGACTTCCTGTGCAAAGGGGCAGCGAAGACATAAGTGGTGCCCTGTTTCAAGCGGGCCGTTGCATAAGATGCAATTGTCCTGATGAGGCCACCCCCTGATGGCGAGGTTGTCTGCTGTTAGAATCTTGTTTTGAACAAGGATCCAGGCGAAAAGTTTGCATTTGTTAGCTGCACATGCTCTCCAAATGATGTCGGTTTTGAACCTTCGGTGGGTGCCGTAGAATTGAGCTCGGTATGCCGATTTGGTGCTGTACTGCCCATCATTGGTCCATTTTCAAATGATCCGGTCATCTAAACTGGGGCTGTAGATGTATATCCCGAATGCGGATCCGAGAGAGAGAGACAAATTCTTGCAATTGTGTGGTTGTTGTGATTTTGTTTCGCAGGGTTTGTATCCATGCCTCATGGTTTAGCTCTTGTTGCACCGTTTTGTTTTGTCATTCTAACCAACCCGAATAGATGAGGAGCTAGATTCTTGGGTGCTTCGCCATCCAACCAATTATGATGCCGTAATTTGGTTCTTTTTTACCATTGCCAATTAGGATGGTGGTGGAAGCATTGAAGAGCCGACGGTACGTTTGATTGCATGGGGTGTTTGTGCCTACCCAAGGTTTGTCACCTGCTGTCCACTCTTGCCCACGCCCACCGCAACCGTAATGCCCTATTGAATTTTACCGGATCAATGACACCGAGGCCTCCTAGGTCTTTAGGTTGGCAAACAATCGACCAATTGACCAAACAATGTCCGCCATTTGCATTGTCATCTCCCTTCCAAAGGAAGGAGCGTCGGATTTTGTCAATTTGTTTCCTTGCCCAACCAAAGAATGGGGAAGATGGTTAGATGGTAGGTTGGGATGGACGATAGCACCGAGGAGACTAAGGTTAGCCTTCCCCGCACGGTCTAAGAGATGCCCTTTCCATCCAGGTAGGCGCTACCCAATTTTCTCAATAAGGGGCTGAACATGAATCTTTTGCAATGCACACGTGTGGAGCTGAAGTCCAAGGTAGCGGCGGGGGAAGCCTTTTCGCGCGCCAGGGAAGGGCTACAAGATGTTGTCAATGTCCAGTCCTTCACATCGGATGGGGTGGACGGAGCTCTTGTCGAAATTAGTAACTAGTCCGGTTGCTGTTCAAGACTTCAAGGATGCTTTTCATCGCTTGGAGATCATCCGATTCGAGGGCAATGAAGATGGTTGCGTCATCAGCATATAACGAGGTCCTGAGTTTCATCGAAGTGAGTGGCAGCGGTGTGAGAATACCATTTATAGACGCCAAGTCGAGGATACGCTGCAACGGGTCAATGGCTAAGATGAAAAGCATGGGCGATAAGGGATCGCCTTGACGCACCCCTCGCCTATGTCCAAAGCTCTCCGAATTGTCCATTTATCATGGCTCTTGAGGATGCTGTGCCGAATAGCATGGAGATCCACTCCCTCCATCGTTGTCCGAAACCCAAAGCAAGTGAGGACCTCGAGTAGGTAGCTCCAACTGATTGTGTCGAAGGCCTTCTGGATGTCCAGCTTCATGAAAAGGGCTGGAATTTTTAGTTTCTGTAGTCTCGTGACCGTATTTTGTACATAGAGAAAATTGTCTTGGATACATCTTTTCTTGATGAAAGCACTCTGGCAGCTGGAGACGATATCATTCAGAATTTGGGCGAGTCTGTTTGCAAGCAATTTGGAGAAGATCTTCGCAATGCTTTGTGAATCAAGCCGATTGGTCTGTAGTCACTTACTTTGATGGCATCGATTTTTTTGGGGATGAGAATTATGTTGGCCGAAGTTTAGTAGATGGAGGTTTTGGCTATTCATATTAAATAGCTGATTAATGGCGCTAGTGAGATCATATTTTATAATGTCCCAGCATTTCTTGAAGAACGCTCCTGTGAAGCCATCCGGTCCTAGGGCTTTGTCCCCTGGCAAGGAATCGATGGTGCTTTTGATTTCGTCTTGTGTAAAAGGGATTTCTAGGGACGATAAGTCACGGTGCTGGTATCCCAAGGCGGCCCAATTAAAGGTGACCGGTCTATGTATGGTAGAACCAAGATGTTGCCTGAAGTCTTTGGGTGACCTCCTTTTCCTTTTCTTCCCGGGCAAAGAGAATTTCATTGCCTCTTTGGAGGCACTCGAATGTAGTTTTTCCTTGATCTTGCGTTCGCCCGGGAGTTGGAAAACTTTAGTGTTTGCATCTCCCAAGCGAAGATTTGTGAGACGTGATCGTTGGCGAATTTTGGATTTTTCAATGAGCCTTGAGTCCAATCGATCGTGCCTTTAGGCGTCTCGGGAGGTCTAAATCCTCGATGTGAGGACTCTCTCTTCCTGTGTTGTTTCTAGGTGAAGAATCACCTCTTTGACGATGGCCAATTGCAAGGTCGTGTCCCCAATTTTTGTTTTCTTCCATCGCTTAAGAGCTTTTGGCAAGCACGCGCCATCTTGATGTGAAGCCTCTTGAGAAATTTGGGTAGAGATGACTGGCCTATCCCAAGCCATCGGACAGTATGAAGGAAACCATCCATGTTTGTCCAGTAATTTTTGAAGCGGAGGGGATTGTTTAGAGATCGATTGAGCTCTCCTTGAAGAAGTAGTGGAGTATGATCGACATGGAGGATGGAAGGGAGTGGAGATAGCAAGATGGGAACAACGGTTCCCAATCAGCGTCTGAAGAACCTGTCAATTCTTGTTAAGGTTGGATTGTTTTGGCCATTACTCGGGTGAAGCGCCTCCCATTGAGTCGTATTTCCTTTAGGTGCGGGGTGTCAATTGCAGCCTTAAAAGAGCCCATTAGTCTTCGGTTGAGGTTGGAGTTATTTTTGTCGCCAGCCTGGTAAATGAGATTGAAGTCCCCACCACTTTTTCGCCCGGCGATCACGTCCGGGGCTGCTAGATCCTTTAGTTCTTGCAGGAATGGGAGCTTGTCTCGCATCGGTTTGTGGTCCATAGACAACAGTGATTCACCGGTCAAGGCATCAGCTCTCATTGTAACTTTGGCCGTGAGAGTGTTTTTGGGTTGTAGATACATCGAGATTTGGAAGTGATCATCTGAAGCCGGGGAGGATTCCACCCCTTGTTTGAGTAGCCGCCAGGGGAAGCAAAGTTATTTAAAAATTTCTGTCCTAGAGTGCGAGCTATCACCGCATTGTCGATGTTCTAGAGTTTCGTTTCTTACAAGTAGACAATGGTGCTGTTTGTTTCACGGACAGCTATATTCACCGAGTCACGTCTGGCTCCGTCGTTTAGACCGCGCACGTTCAGTTTAGAATCTAAACATTTCTACGTGTCATGGGTAACGCCAATTGCCCTCTGCAGGGCGACATAATAAGAAGACTGGTGTAGCAAATAGCGGGGAGAACAGAGAAGTTCCCAAACGAATTTTGATGCAGATTTCCTTGTGCGGACGGTGTAAGACGGATGCAAAAACCGGCAGAGGGAGAAGGAAGAAGTTCCCAAATAAATTTTGATTAGATTTTTTTCTTGCAAGTACATCTTTGAAGGCCATTGGTGAAGGAGGGTAAGGACCGATGGAGGTTGCGGGGGATGCAAGCAGATTCCTGGTGGTCAAGGTCGGGCCGCCGCCAGGAAGTTGCTGCGTTCCCAAACTAAGCAAAGGGCGATGAGCAAAATAAACTTGGGGCCTAACCGACATTTTAGCAACAATGTAACCCGGGGCTTGAGCAAAGGCATAGAAGTTGCTAGGTGGCTGCATGGCTTAGGGAGGCTTCATCCTCGAGGCCGCTGAGGGCCACTAAGGCCTTGACCACCAGACCGGAGAGCGGGCCCTTGAAGAGGTCGAGGTAGTGCTGCATGTTGTCTTCGGTTGCCGTACTTGCCTCCTGGGAGATGCCAAGTCTCTTCATGAGCACCTGACGCGCCCGGCAAGCTGCATTGCCGCGCGGCCAGGCAATGGCCGCTAGATGGGCACTACGCCGTGACGGCTTGCTAGGCTCCCTCCTAGTCCTCCGGGAGCGGTTCTACTGCAGGTTTACTTGAGGGAGCAGGGGCGGGGTCACTGCACGGGTGATGCCACTAATGAAGGAGGAGATCGGCGAGGTGAGCCCTGTTGGGATGGGTTAGGGAGGGGCTGCAACATCTCCTGCCTGCAGGTCGACCATCCTTTCAGTGCGGGGGCGCCTGGAGTAAACTTGGCCCGGGATGAAATGGCAAGACCCGCCTAACCGGGGGCTCCGGCGAGGGAGGGTGGGCACCTGCACGAGAGGGGAGGGAGAGGCATCTCTGGCAATCACCGGTGGCGGATGCGGAGGCGGCGTCGCACAAGCCAATGAAGCTGAAGGTGCATCGGGTTCAGGCATGGAGGGAGACTGGAGCACAGGTTGACATTGGAGGTTGCTTGGCGATGCAGCCTATGAGTCAGCCACTTCACAATGATGGTCCGTGCATACCTCCGACGGACGTGGTGATGGGTGGTGATTGTTGTCCTCACCGCGGTCCAGGCTCTGCGGTCTGCAACGTGCGTGTGGTGCCAGCGATACCGGAGCAGCAGACCTCTTCTTTGGCTCGGAATGCGTTCTTCTGGAGCATCGATGCAGGGCGCGTTCCTCGCTGCGTCATATTTGGTCCACACCCGGCGGGCTCAAGCTCCTAGGGCGATCCCTAGGGCCCCACTTGCTCTTGGTCGGTAGGGAGCGAAGAAAGTCGATGTCGCGTATGTTGGTGGTGTCCAGTGCCTGGATGTTGTTGTCAGGGGGAGTAGTCATGCGGGCGTGGATGCAGACGTCACCACCGACGGGGCGGTCCAGGGGCGTCCGAGTGTTACCGTCGACCCTGTCATGCCGATGGCGACCCCCATAAGCTAAGCTTCCATCGCGTCGGTGACTGTGCTGCGATTCAGAGCGATCGTGTTCCCTATCCTTGGGGGCCCGCGAGAGGCTGCGAAAGATGCGCGAGCTCCTGTTGTCTCCCATGCGTTCACGGTGGCCTCGGCGGTCGTCATCGTCGTCGCTGCGGGGGTTGGAGTGGTCCCTGGGTGGCTGGCCGTGTCGGTCACGAGGCTGCCTGTCGCCGTCAATCACTCCCCAGCGCCAAGTGCAGTTGCGGGGGCTGACTCGACCATTCCTCCCTAGGGGGTCCTCCACCTGGACGAGGTGCACCAGGACCCTAAAGGTGAGGCCGTGGCGCCCACAGCCTCATGGCAGTGCTGCTCCATCATAGAACTCAGTTCTCCTGCCAGATAACGTTAGCCGAAGACCTATAGCCTCTTCATCTTCAAGGAGGATCGGAAGCGCCTCCGATCCCACATCCGAAGTCTGGCTGAGCGCAGCTAGTGACGACGGTGAGTCCCCTCAAGACTGGACCCAATCATATCCCAGCTTCCCTAGTGCTCTCGGCGGTGAGCCAAAACTGTGTAAAGCGGTAAAGATGGCAACCGTTCTCGGCGACTTGGCTCTCGGCGATCTTGTGCTTGCGCCATGGAGTCCCTCCACCTGATCGCCTCTGTTCATCTTCGCCATGGACCTTGCCTCCCTCAACCATCATCCCGGCAAGGTCCTTGAGAAATTTGAAGTGCTTCGTAGGTTTGGTACCTCTGTTTGTGCTCACCCTTCTTTCCGATCCAAGGGTTTCTTCTTGGTTGCATCTTTTGGTCGATGCACTTTGGCACTGCTGTTGATTCATGGGGCAGATTCTTGAGGCCACCATTGGTGGCTCGGCTCGGCTTCTTTGATGTGCGGTTCCTTAGTGATCGGGTCTTTCGTTTTACGGTTGCCTCTCGAATGTTGGATTCCATATCTATAAGTTTCGTGCTTTTTGAATGTTTACGCTTACAAGGGTTTCTTCAATCAGTAGCACAATGGAGGGCCGAATTTTCAGCTTGAATTTGCCAAATGGTGTACGTAAGAAGAGGCTTCATGGACACAAGTCTCACGTTTCAGGTCATCAACTAAATCTCCAGACGTCTACATCTCACCGGGGCTAATGCGCCGTTCTGTTCGCCATGATCGTCTTCGTCCTTCTTCGAATTTGCATGCTTTTTCAAATTCGAAATTCAGTAATAATGGACGGCCATCGGTCTTTACTAGACTTAATGTTGGCCTTAATTTGCCTCAGCGTCGTAAACGGCCGGTCGTACCGTTGGCCTTGAATCGAAAAGGACTCTTGGGCAAGTCTCCGGCCCATTTAGCCCCGATTGTCAAAGGCCCGATCAATCCCACTCTGCAGACCTTTTGTACTAGATGTCGGCCCATGATCACTTTCGTCACTCGTGCACTTTCGTGGTCCGCTTATTTGTTGGTCTGTTCTCTCTTGGACACTCCGCACTGAATGCTCTGTTCCTCGCCTCGATCCTCGCGTCTTTGCGATACGCCGGGTCCTCCAATTACGTGCGGTGTCTCCTCGGCTTCCAATGTTGGCCGTTCTAGACCGTCTATGACAGATGGGGCCCCCGGCCAAAATACCAGCACCTTCCTTTCTTTTGGAGATTTTTACCGTGCATGTACTAATGCTTCCCCTCCGGCACCCATTACGGTGCAGTGGAACCGACCCGGTCCATTTCGTCCCCTCGAGTTTCTCGGCGACGGACGGCGACGAGGCGAGCTTGTGGTGCCGCCGCCGTCCTCTGCTCCATCTTCTACGTCTCACGGTGACGGCATCGACCTTTGGTGAGTTTGATCGTCTCCTCGGTCTTTCTCCTCCCGCCAAAACATCTCACATTTCTTTGGATTCCAAAAAACCCTCCTCTTCCTCGAACTGCAAAAGTAACTTCTAATCTTGATTCGCAATCGGCGATGGCTTTTCGCTTGGTTGATCCTACCTTGTTTCTTCCACCCGGAATGCGGCGCATGGTAGTTCATGGTCGTCCGGGTTATGCGCCGTGTTGTGATTGGTCCTGTTCATCGGCTCAATGACGATCTCACCATAGTCAACCTCAACCCCCGGCCCAAGAGAGAATGCCACTTTACGGGACATACGTAATATTGTTGAAGACTTCTGCGTAACCATGTGAACATTGGCTTCCGATCCATGCGGCCGACACCACTTGGTCGGGCCTATGTTCGCTTTCACTTTATGCATGAGCGTGATCTTTTGATTCGGGGTAGTCCGCATCGATGACGGGAATGGCACCATCTCATTTATTCCGCACAATAGATCTTGGAACAATCGTAATGCAATGATGACACATGAAGTCCTGGCCGATGATGCTTGGTCTTAACCTTGACCTCGGAATCAACCTCGATCGACAAAGCGGTTTCATCTTTTGGGGGCTTTTGGTGTGGGAAGAAGATCACCAAAATCAAGCCGGGGCTCTTGTCGAGGGTCGAGTCACTAGCTTAGATGAAATCCCATGGTTTTTTGTATTTCTGAGAGGGCACTCACCATGAGTCAGATAGTTGGGCAGTACAATGTGAGATCTTGCAGGGTCAGATGTTGGGTGCTATGCCTCAAGATGAAGATTTCCCACCAGATGATGAGGACTTTGATCCCAACGACTTCTTTTACCATGGTTATGGTCAGATGGGTCCTGCTCCACCACCCTCCCCTGATGGACCACCAGCACAACCTGACCCAGAGCTTCAGGAGGCTGTTGGTTGGGGAGCCTGGCCAAACCCCCAAGCTGCTGATGAGCAAGTTCCCATTATGGTCCCCATTGAGCCAGTTCAGGATGATGTGCAGGATGGTGGTGTCATTCAAGCTGCAGTGGAAATTGACCAAGAGAATTTGCTAGAGGAGGGACAAGTGCTAGCAATGGATGACTTCACTGACTCTGATGGAGATGACCTGCCCCCTCCTCTCATGGAAGAGGTTCAGATTCCCATCTTTCCAAACCTCCAAGACATTCCACAGTTCCAGCCGGTTGAGGAGATACAGGTAGAGGATTTGCTTGGATATGTCCCTGCCCCTCTGCATGACAACAACATGGTTCCTGCTCCTTTACAGGACAACAACATCCAGCTTGGTTTGGTTAACACACTGTGGCCCGATGCTGATCCTGTCATCAATGCCAACATGGGCAACCAGTCTGCTTTCATGCCCATGGATTGTTCTTTTAGGGGAGCAACATCTCCTTCTCCTAGCCCAGCTTCCTATAGGCTTTGGGCCAAGTACTTTTCTAATCGGGATCCTGGACAGCCTTTTGTAACCATACCAACTGAGTGGATGGATTTCTTTACCTTGATGATGCTGAAAGACAACACCTCTGAATGGGCTTCCCAATTTCTTAAGTCACAGGCCTGGGCCCGTCTTTGCAATGCTGCTTCTGGTAACTCTGTCACCTTCTCTTTTCCCTCTTCCAAACCTTCTGTTACTATCACTGAACTCTGCTGCTTGGGCTCTGTTGATGAGCAACCATCCCTTCTTTCTAATATGAATCTCTCTGATCTAGAAAACATGGTGCATATGGATGCTGAAGAGAACCCAGAGGAGGACCGCCTCATCCTTAAGAATGCTGATAGCAACACCCATCAAACTCCTGCTGCGCAGGACAAGGCTAAAGGTACCAAAAGAGGTAAAGCCACTGTCATATCTGAATCTGAAGTCAGAAGAAGTCCTAGACTTCGAGACATTAACAAAGGTTTCAAACCCCTGCATGCGTAATGATAGAAACTGTCTTGGTTGTCAAACTAAGCCCCCTTTAATCTCTTCCAATGTAGTGAGGGAACTGGCCACAAGTTTTTGCAAGATGGATCCTGCAAAAGTAACAGAGGGTAAGCTGAATGAGAAGCCCAAAGCTAAAGGTGCTGTTGGAAGGCCCAAGTCAAAGAAAACCAAGACAGCTGCACCCAAGACCCCACAGTTGGACAGGGCTGATGGAGATGGCCCATCTGGGTCTTCTGCTTAGACCTTCGACTTAGATCCTAGTTATCTAAGTGCCTTTTGCTCCTTTAGATCTGTTATCATGAATAATAGAAGCTGGAAAATTCTGTGTTGGAATGTAAGGGGGATTAATGCAGAGAAAAAGTGGAACTCTGTTAGGGATAAAATCGTGGAAAGCTCTTGTGACATTGTATGCTTGCAAGAAACTAAGAAGGTGCTCTTTGATCTGAATTTTGTGAAACTCTTTTGCCCTCCATCTTTTGATTCCTTTGTTTTTCTACCTTCTAATGGTGCATCTGGTGGATCCATAATTATCCGGAAAAGTGTCTTTTTTTCATGGTTTTGTGTATTCCAAAATAGTTTTGCTCGATCCGTTGAGTTCACATCTCTACATAATGGTTCATCACGGATTTTAACAAATATTTATGCACCTTGCACCCCTACTTGGCAAGAGAGAATTCTTGACTGGTTTAAAAACATTCAAATGCGATATGGTTGGATGGTTAGTGGTGGGTGACTTTAACCTATATAGAAATCCTGATGACCGAAATAGACCAGGTGCAGACTATGCCGAGATGTTCCTTTTTAATGCAGCAATAAGTTCTCTTGGGCTGATAGAATTGCCCCTGAAAGGGAAGAGGTTTACATGGACAAATAAGCAATTCCCACCCCTCCTGGAGCGTTTAGACTGGTTTTTTACCTCTGCCTCGTGGACTCGAAGTTATCCAAATACTAATGTATTCACCATGACAATGGAAACATCGGATCATATGCCATGTTTAATCTCTATTAATACTTGCTATTCCTAAAGGCCATGTTTTCGGGTTTGAAAATTCTTGGATGCAACATGAGGATTTTTCTTAATGGGGTGCAGCTTGGGTGGTTTGCTCGATGAACAGTTGATGCAGCTAGGAACATCACTTCCAAGTTTAAAAGTCTAAGGAAGACACTGAAAACACTGGAGCCATTCTTTATCAAACCTGAAAGAATGCATTCATAGGGCCAAGATTACCTTAGACTTTTTCAACCTGTTGGAAGATTACAGAGATCTTTCTTTAGTAGAATGGAATTTCAGAGCTCTTTTACAAGAACATCTTATTGCTCTTCTTAAACAGCAGAAAGAATACTGGAAACAACGTGGTCAGATCAAATGGGTGACTCTTGGTGACACAAGTACTCACTTCTTCCATGCAAATGCAACTGTTAAATTTAGAAGAAACCTCATCACTTCCCTTTTGGACGATCATGGCAATGTGGTCTCTGATCATGGCTCTAAGGCAGATTTATTATGGCACTCCTTTAAGGAACGACTTGGTACATCCAATTTCTCTGGTGTTCACTATGATCTATCCCAGTTCCTCACCCAAAGTGACCTGAATCAACTGGTGGTACCCTTCCTGAGAACAGAAATTGATCAAGTAGTAAGAAACTTGCCCTCTCTCAAAGCCCCCGGCCCCCGATGGTTTCAAACACGCATTTCTTAAAGAAATGTTGGCCAATAATCAGTGAAGATTTCTACAGACTTTTCGATGAATTCCACAGTGGGCAGATTTGCACTCAGAGCATTAATGGTTCTTATATTACTCTTATTCCCAAAAAAGATGATGCACAAAAAGTTTCAGACTTTAGGCCCATCTCCTTATTAAACAGCTCAATTAAACTCATCACCAAAGCCCTTGCTAATAGGCTGCAGCTGGTTTTGCCTACTTTGATACACAAGAACCAAGTATGGCTTTATTAAACACGTAACAATCCAAGATTGTCTTGCCTGGTCCTTAGAATACCGCACATGTGCCATCAATCAAAAAAAAGAGAGATCGTCATTCTCAAGTTGGATTTTGAGAAAGCATTTGACAAAATTGAGCACCAACTTATGCTGCAAATCATGAGAGCCAAAGGTTTTCCCCAAAAATGGTTAGACTGGATGCATGACATCTTCAACTCTGGGACTTCAGCTGTCTTGTTGAATGGAGTACCAGACAAAGTTTTCCACTGTCGTCGGGGTGTTAGCAGGGGGATCCACTTTCCCCTTTACTCTTTGTCCTTCTTCGCTGATTTTTTTACGACCTTGTGAATGCCGCTTGTACTCAAGGTGATTTATCCCTACCTATACCTTTGTCACATGATACAGACTTTCCTATCCCGCAATATGCAGATGATACTCTAATATTCATGCAAGGAGATACCAATCAGCTCAACTTTCTAAAAACCATGCTGAACAACTTTGGTGAATCATCGGCCTGAAGGTAAATTATGAGAAATCTTTTCTCGGTGCCAATCAACATTGATAGTCCTAAAGGCGAGGAGTTGGCCATTGCTTTTGGGTGCTCCATTGGTTCCCTTCCCTTTACCTACTTGGGTTTACCTTTGAGCATCACAAAGCCAACAAAGTGGCGATTTCGGCCTCTCGGGTTACCAAATGTGAAAGAAGGCTTGAGCACCTCTACATTCTTGACTCAGCGCAGAAGACTGGAACTTACTAATGCTGTCCTTACGGCTCTCCCCCCACCTTTGCAATGTGCACATTCATGCTCCCAAAGACTATTGTTAAACAGATTGACAAGTATAGAAAACATTGCCTATGGAGAGGATCAGACATAAACAACAAAAAACCCCCAAAAGCAGCCTGGACCATGGTGTGTATTCCTAAGAGTGATGGTAGGTTAGGGGTGCTCAACCTCACTGTGCAGAATCAAAGTCTCCTTTTGAAGCACCTCCACAAATTCTTTAATAGGATTGATGTGCCTTGGGTTACATTAGTGTGGAATAAATATTATGCACATAGTAAACTCCCTAGACTACATAATTTCAGAGGCTCCTTTTGGTGGAGGGATATTCTCAAGCTGCTGCAGGATTATAAAGGTTTGGCAATGGTAACTGTCTCTAGTGGCACCTCTTGTTTTTTTTGGTCAGATCTCTGGAATGGACAGCTTCTGGAGCAAACTTTCCCGAGCTCTTCTCTTACAGCAAAAACCAGGTTATCTCTGTTCAAAAGATGCATTCAATCCTTATGCCTCCTATATCACATTTTCACCTACCCCTATCTACTGAAGCATATGATCAACTCGGTCAGCTAAGTGTAATTCTTCAGAATATGCAGCTGTCACAAGATCAGATAAATGGCAATACATCCGGGGATCTAATTCTTTTTCATCAAGACGGGCTTCTGAGGAATCTTATTGGTACTACTCGGGTTCATGCAGCTTATAGATGGCTCTGGAACTCTTCTTGCCAAAACAAGAGAAAATTCTTCTGCTGGTTACTTTTGAAGGATAGACTGAGTACTCGAGGTTTGTTAAAACGGAAAAATATGTTCTTGGAAGATTACGGTTGTGTTCTCTCAGAACTTGGGGGTTGAAGAATCTCTCGCACCACCTCTTCTTTCATTGCCCTTATGCCATGGCCTATTGGGGTACTCTTCAGATAATTATTCCAAACTTACCAACGGTTGAGGAAATTTTTGAAGCTATAAAGGGACAACTTCATTTGCCTTTTTTCATGGAGATAATGGTAACTTTGTGTTGGGCCATTTGGACAATGCGCAATGATATAATTTTCGAGAGGAGCTCAAGCCTCAATTCAAAACCGCAAGAGGACCTTCAAGACAGAATTTGCCTTAATTATATTAAGAGCAAAGACATCCTATCATCCACATATAGTATCATGGCTAGAAGCTTATGTGTAATCTTTTTGATTTATTTTGTAACTTTTTTGTTTCTTGAGCAAGGCTTGTAAGACCACTTTTGTTGATGCTAATAAATCACAGTAGGGCGTAAAAACCCTCCTGTTTCCATTCAAAAAAAAACGTTAGCCATGTTACCTTGGGAATGTCTGACGGGTTGTGCGTTCAGGCCCAAAGAAAGATGCCTCTGGTGTCTTCTTTGTCCAGAGATGCCTTGTCGACGTAGTCCAGGTCGCAGGCACGTGCCACTGCTCTCTTGGCGATATTCTCATTCCAGGCGTGTAGAGGGATGCCTTCAAGGCACAGTCTGACATGGTACTGGAGCCAGCAGGGGTCGCTGTGCGTGAGCAGCCTCAACGGCCTGAAGTGGATGTCCAGGCCGCCGTGGGGGAGCCTCTCCATGGCCACTGCTTCATCACGGTGATGGCGATGTGTGAAGTTGATGAAGAAGTCTTCTGGGAAGTGCTTGACCACCGAGACGTCTTTGGGCAGCACCTCAAGCTGGGAGCAGATGGCCCTATGGACCACCTCTGGCTCGACCATTGGGCGGTTCCGACCGATCCAGGCGACGACCCCGTGGGAGGATAGGCGCTCCAGCTCGGCCTCCATGTCACGCGTGGAGGACGCCACGGCAGATGTCTCCTCCGGGCGGGCAGCAGGGTTCCCAGGCCTCACCGTCTTCGGCTGGGTGAGGTGGGGGAAGCTTCGCAAGGATTGCAGTGGAGGGGGGGCGGAGGCAGGGGCAGGGGCACCGACGGAAGAGGGGCGCTGCGCTGCTGGGGCTTCTTGCAGTGGCGGGCTTTATGCCCCCAACAATGGCAGAGGAGGCACCTTACCGGGTCTCTGCAGGCGGATGCGTTGTGGCCTCGGGCAAGACAGCGAAAGCATTTACCTCGCATGAGTTCGTGGAGCCTCTCGCTGGCGTCGGAGTTGACTGAAGCGACCTTGGTGGTTGGGGTGCTTGAAGGCGCTGACGATTTCAGTTCGAGGCTGCGCTACCCGATTGCTTTGCGACGAACTGTAGTCCACTCTCCATCCTCTGTCATGCGCGGGCGCCGCAACAGGGGCCGCTTGGGGTGTGCAGCAGGGGCGCTTGGAGTTGACTTGGCGCCATCCAACTTGCATCTCGCTTGGGGATGGATGGCAGGTGGGCGAAGTGAATGCCCAGGGCGGTCACCAGCAGGGGAGCAGCCACGGGTTCCGGCGACTGAAGCTGCAGGGGCGGATTTTAGGCAGGATTTGGTCGGTGGAGCGCCGCTGGCGGAGATAGAACTGCTGGCACCGGCAGGAAGCGGGTGGGAGGAGAAGTGGACACGCTTGGGCTGAGGCAGGCTGGAGCTGCGACGCGGGTCTCCTCGGGCGCGACCTCCGGGACGCAGTGATCCCACCCACGATGGAGCTCAAACGGGGGGCAGCCGGCTGCGGGCGCAGAACCTTGGATGGTGGGGCGCCGTGGGGGGCTCGATCCGGGATTCGTGGGGCTGTGGTTGTTGGAAGCTGCGGGGGGGCAGAAGGGTGGGGTGGGAGGAAGTGGATCTGGCCATCTCCCCGGCGGACGGGGCGGCGGCGGCGGCGGATCTTGGAGTTGTCTGGGGGCGTGGGGTGCCGGGGTCGGGGGGTGTTTCTCAGGTTCAAACCATGCATAGATATTTCAAAGCAATTTTTGACTCGCAAAACTTGGAATTAAATTGAACATCATATGAAGTTTATATGTCATAATAACAACTCAATGTCTAGACAATTTGGTATATGATCAAATACTTGTCACGTCATTTTCTAGAACAGCTTTGCGCCATTTAGTTCAGTTTTGTTCTCTTCTCTCTACATTCTTTGCAGACTTTACTACTTTATATTGAGGTACTTATAATTTGATCGCATTTCAGAGTGCATATATAGACATGCCACTCTTCTTATTTGAACATTATGCATTTGAAGCTTGCCAATTGATAGCTCTGAATATAGGTTTTAGTTTTCTTTTATTTGTAAAAAAATGACTAACTGGGACAAGCTGCTAAGGTTTCTTATGTAAAAATGATTATCTGGGGATGGAAACAACTAAGGTTCTAGGGTTATTTGTAGTTGACATACAAGCTCTTAGGACTACTTGTCTAATATTTTCAACTTTTTTTTTCTATAAACAGCTAGCTACAACTTTGATGTCGAGAAGAATCATTCGAAGAAGAAACGCTTGATTACTGTTGAAGAACTACTGAAATCAGCTGATTTTCTGGTTGATGGTAGCTGTGTCTTTGGTGTGAGGATACTACAAGCAGATGTCTCTCCTAAAAACAACCCTGTTGTGGATCCAGATAATACTATCACAATTGGGGAACTGTTTCTGCAGAAGAAAGAATTCGTCAAAGGAAATTACACCTGGAACGTGAAAAGTTTCCTTGCCTTGGAGAACCCAGTCCGCTCTCGCACATTTGAAGCTTGTGGGCACAAATGGTTTGCATTTGCCACTTTTTCTAGTGTAATTGATTCCAATAGTAATATGCATTGTTATTACTCATTTCGGTGTGAGAGTGTCATTCAGTTTAATGTGTCTAGTTAGACTGACAAATCCCGATCGATGGTTGTTTGGAGGTTTTAGCCTGAGTGCTTGTGTTCGATGTTGGGGTCCTTTCTTTTCTTTTCTGTGCTCTTGTGCCTTGGTGGAGGCCCCTCTATCCTTAACTAGCAGTTCTAGCCAGCTTTTTCCTACAAACTTTTGCTTTCTATCTTGAGTGAATAGTCAGAGCTCCTGCTATTTTTCTTCCAACAAAAAATTTACTGGCAATCTCATGATGGTTACAACACTAGCTAGGTATCATCCATATAACAGCTTTATCTCGTTAAAAAAAAACAACTTTATCAATCGGTATTGCATTATACTAGTTTCATGTATGCTCTTTTTTTTTTTTTTGCAACACAAGCTTTCTTGTTGTTTCAGATACTATCATTTATTGTGTATCCTACATCCTACTTAAATTATCTAGACTGTTACATCTAGGCATGGCTGCTTGAATGCAAAAAGAAAACTTTTCTTTTGAGAAGGAAGCAAACAATTCTGGTGATACTATGTTGTGAAAATTCACCCCGGTCTTTTAATGGAACCAAGACGTCTAGTTGCTTATATGTCTGCTACCATTTTTACTTTCTTATCAAGTATGAATGACTTGTCATAATAGGTTATTTTCATTCTGTCTTAGGTACATCAAGATGCATCCACTTGGTGACCAATACAGCAAAGATTCACTTTCCATGTACCTAAAAATGCATGGCCTGAGCGAGCTTTCTCATGAATCTGGGAAGATGTTTGAAGTGACCCTGTCCATCCTGAACCAAGAGCACGGGCAACACTACAGCCATCCAGGTTTCAGCTCTTCTTGGCATCTACTCCGTATCTACCAATGCATCGAGACAAAGGATTGCTGATCGTCTTATTTGATCACAATTGCAGGTCGCTTTGTGTTCAACGGAAATCATGGATGGGGATGGTCAGACTTCATTCCACTCAAGACACTGAAGGACCCTTCCAAAGGCTACCTCGTGGGATCCAAGTGCATTGTGAAGGCGGACATCACTTGCATTGGGTCATACAACGATATTCAGACACCACTTGCATCTCTCTTGAAGGACGAAAAGTAATGCCCTTGATTAATGGCTAATCATTCAGTGGTAATATGATGTCAGACAGTAGTCTTTCACTGGGATTAACATGAAAAGGACCTCGGCTTTTCTGTGATTATAAGCGCATGTTCAGTTTGTGTTATTGTACTGTAATAATGTTATAATATGTGTCTCACTCTGATAATATATAAGGCATGTTCAGTTTGTGTTATACTATAATGTTATACTAGGTTGGAACCCCGCGCAAAGCGCGGGGAGGAGAGAAAGGTGGAAAAATCTTTTAAAAAAAGAAAAAGGAAAACACTGTAAACAGTAACAGGAAGGGTACTGTTCATACATAAATAGTAACGTAGGTGGGCACTGTTTTTGCGGTTGTGTGTACTGTTCACAGCGGGAGTACTGTTCATTTCGCGCGACTACTGTTCAGAGGAACTGTTTATGAACAGTGCTTTGTGAGGGCGCTGGGCACTGTACGTGTAACAGTGACTTTGTGAGGGAGGCAGTGGTATACGACTTTAGTAGGAAGGATAGAATGTTATATGTGTCTCACTCTGAAGTGATGTGACAACTGATAGATAGAATCACGTATATGTGCTAGCTGTTGGTTTCATCTTAATTGATTCTGAGCTGGTTCATCTATCCTACCGCCGGGTATCTCTCTCCTCTAATCCTAAGCCAAGCTCAAGCAAAATAGAAGGCCACGTCACTGGCTATTCCCGGCCGTCGGATCGGGCGGCCGGACGGCCCAGATCGGGCGATTCCCAGCTATTTTTCAAAAAAGTCCTCGGACTTTGTATGAATCAACCCGCAATCCACCTTCTCCTCCCATAAATTTTTGCAAAAAAAAGACCTCGAACTCTTCAAAAATAAACCCGCGGTCCGGCCTCTTTCTCCCCTCCCGTTCATGGGCCTCGGCCTGCCTCCCCCCCTCGGGCCTGTTTTTCGCCGGAATTGGGCCACGATGGGTTGGATTGGGCCCGATGGTCTTTTTAATTTTTCAACGAATTTATTATTCATCTAAACCTATTTGGAATATTATAAAAATCATAACAAATTAAATAAAAATCAGAAAAATACCAAACTAAGTTTGTTGAACTCTACACAACTAGCACTACACTCTAGATACATAACATTCCATATTTTTTAATTTTATTTCTATAAACATAAACATAAAATGCTTCTTTCTCTCTTAATAAAAAAACATGATAGTTCCATTTCAATGCCTAGGATAATATATTACTTAAATAATAATACAAGTTTTTATTGTTAGAAATATAAATCTAGATTTCTCTAGTATTCTCTAAAAAATAATAAAGTTAGTTTCTTTATTTAAATTGATACGAAAATTTATATCATACCACACCCATACCACGCACAAAATAAAATGATTCATTATTATAAAAATTATATTTCTATTTACTCATAAAATGGTCCTCTCTCTTAATGAATATTTCAAATATTTCTTTCTCCAAAATAAATATAGCCAAACCCTCCAAACCATCTCTGTCTTTGCCGGTTGCTCCCAAAGAACATTATAACGGCGACTTCCACCAATCACAAGATCAAAGCCACCAATTCTTCTAATATATGCCTCGATCCTCTCGGATGTCGGTGCCTACACATCATTGACCTCAATCAAAGTACCCGATCTGGCGTGATCCCACCAACTCTTTAGAATCGTCCGATTGACCTCGAGACTTCTCTACTGAAATAACTGTGTTCATGTGTATACCAAACCTATAAAGCACCACCTCTGCTCCTTCAATACGAGAGAATAAAGACAAGACAGTCATGCATTGTCGGTACATATCCTTGAGGGCTAAAAGATGGTAAGCAACAAGTATCAACTTGAAATGAATTTCCTAGAGATCAATACCTCTCTGTCCTACAAACACCTCTAATATGATCCTTCAGAAAGCTGAATAGAAACTCCATCTCATCAGGCTCCAAAGGAGCAACCTTGTTTAAGCCAACATGCATAAATAAAAAATTATTATTATATTAAAAACTCCCATTAACTCATAAATGCTCCCTCTCTTAATAAATACTTTCAATATTTCTTTCTCCATAATAAATATAGCCAAAAAAATAATCTCTATGAAATCATGC